>JALPQI010027828.1:0-15224 GCA_025490895.1 Thaumatotibia leucotreta | reverse complement strand
TCAGTATACTTACGTCAATATCTTGAGACATTTTACACAAATCAACCTAGTCCCACGGTAAGCTCAATTAAGGCTTGTGTTGTGGGTACCACGCGACGATATATATAATAGATACTTAAATACATAGAAAGCCATGACCAAGGAACAAATATTTGTGATAAATAAATACACAAATAATGCCCTCGCCGGGATTCGAACCCAGAACCTCCAGCTTCGTAGGCAGGGTCACTGCCAACTAGGCTACGGAGGCTGACAATATGTAGGTATTCAGGTTTAATCATAGACATAACTTTATTTTCGAATTTTAAAAGCCTTTTTATTAGCCTCGCTGCGCAATATGCTTCAAACCTCTAAAGCTTGACAATGAATTACTGTTTAATTGTCTGTGCGCTAGTTAATTAAATGAAACAAAGACTACTAACTACCATACATTTTAATTGTCTATTGACATTTCAAATGTTTCAGTGAGGTTCCGTCTAGGACAAGCGCTTTCTATTTTGAAGCTATTATAGTACTAGTCTGAAAATAGGCAAGTTAAATCAACATCTTTTATTGAACTACTAAAACTATCGCACCTATGACGTTTTACATGAATACACAAAAGTTACATCACGTTTGTATACTGCCAAATAACCTATTTTAAGTTCTTTCCAATTTAGTAAATAGAAGTTCTGTACAAATTTAGTGCAATCTACATTTAAGTAATAATTTGTGTATATGTCGTGCATATTGTGAAATTATTTATTTTAACTAGAGTCATCATCATTCCTATTCAACTTGTCAAAGTTTAAGAAGACGGAAAATTAAAAAAAAATGAGTTCTCTAGATGTTGGCTGCTCATATATTGAAATTGCCGACGTTTTACTAATAAGTTTGTTTCCTGGACTATAAAATGCAAGAGAGCGAGGACTGCCGCGAACATCGATTATAGTCAATTTCGAGCAACTATTTCTGTCACTCTCATTAAGTCTTTATTGGAGTGACAGAGATACAGAATGTCGCGGTTTCCCAGAGATAATACCAGATTTCGTCAGAATTGTTAGACCCGTTTTCCAGACCACGGAAATAAATAAATATTAATACTTACATACATACGTATAAAATTATAAATAATAATGAAGAATTGCTTGTTTAAAGGTAAAACGACAAGGATGCTCTAGTACAATTAGAAATATACAATATTTTTCCAGATTACATCAAATAACCCCGAGATTTTAAATATCAGTTAAACAGTATCTATGCCGCATCGTATTTCGGAACACAATAGCTTTAATCTTAAAAGGATATCTTTTGTAGTACAAAAATAATATAACAATGGAGATCGGGGTTTTTAGAGGCATTGGTCTCGTTATTTCTGTTTCTTTCTTTGAATTATAATACTGTGAATATTAAATTTAGCAGTATTTTTCCGGTTCATTCAATTCTACCCGTGTTTTATTTAATATTACCATCCAATTATAAAAACGCTGTAATTTCCTCAATTCCATCTGTTTCAAACCATAAAGCATATTTTTAAGAACATATATCTAAATTTTAAAACATCAACATCTACATTTTTAAATAAAATGAAAATGATTATGATGATGATTAAGACTATAATGTTCAACGTTCAACACATACGATCAGATCATATTTATTAAATTGGTTAATATACCTACGCTCAATAGTGAAAATACATGGCCTAATAATAATATGTCGATGCCGATGCTTTGTTGACTGGTGTATTAAACTTTTTCAAATGATATAATAATAGTGTGAGAACAAGCCGACTGAAATTAGCTGGTCATTTAAGTTATCATGTCAAGCAAATTATTATAATTATCATGTCACAACACAACAAGCTAGTTTTCGTCGTGACCATAATGTTAGTAAGAGTGAATGTCAGCCTCCGTTGGTCCGTAGTATGAAGCTGGAGGTTACGAGTTTGAATCCCGTCAACGACAATTATTTTTGTATTTATCACAAATATTAATTTCTGGTTGTCTCCTATGTATTTCAATGCCTATATACATTACGTATGTATCTACTATATATCGTCCCTAACTACCACCGAGACAAGCCTTAAATTGAGCATACCGTGCTGGTTCGATTTGTGTATGATTATACCAATGAGTCCGCTAGAGGTATGGGGCTGGGGAGACTGAGGTGTATTTTAGCAGGCATCTTGCGCTTGTGTTTGTATGTGTACATATAAGGAATTGGAACCTTAGGACGCTCTAGAACCATGTACGTTAGTAGTAAGAGATTTCTTACAATCTTGTCCTGAGCTGCCGCCGCGCCGTACTCGCATAGTTATCGCCAGCGACCCGGATATAAAGTAAGTTCGCGTTCGCCCATTTCATATAGTTTTCAAGTAACGTAAGATTCTTTGACTACACCTATAAAAAAAATGTTATTTATTTTTGTCTTTTGGACTTGTTAAAACGCTAAAATTGCACACTCTGCGAATCTCCAAAAAATACCTGTTGTACGGCCTGTTTCAGAATCCAAACAGTTTTACAAATCCGTCGGATAAAATTACCACAAACATTTTACTCAGGTAGGTAAATAAAAGAGCAGCCAAAATTTATCCGAAAGATATATTTTATTCAGGGATGATAAAACAGATCATCCCTGAATAAAATGTATCCATCATCGCTCAGTCTCATTCTCTAGCTCCTTTACTGTGCAAGCCATCCGAGTCATCCGACTTTGGAATGCTCTCCCTCTAGATATACGTCAAGCTCATACTAAATTCACCTTTAAGCTCAAGTTGCGCAAACATTTCTTTGACAATTCTCAAGATTAATGTTCTGGTACTTTAGTAAATAGCAGGTATATTATTATTATATATTTTGATATTTATAGCTTTATTATCAATATATTGTATATCTATAGAAACTATATTATTATTAGTAAGTACTCATATTTTGTTAGTGTATTTAAGTATGAACTCTTCACATCCCGCACCATTAATGTTTATCTGTTTGGCCTGTAGGTTCACTGGTAGAGAATGCCTTATGGCCAGGGCCCGTAACTTTCATGCCGATGACATCAATTTGACGTCACGCTCCGTTTAGGGTGATCCGAAATAGTTTTATTGTTCAATGTTAATCATTAGTCGTCAATCATTTTAATCATGTACAAATATCTTCAAAAGTAGTATATTTACTCGTGAAATAAATAATCCCTACTTGATACGTGCTGTACGTTAAAGAGGAATTCTGTTTTCTACGTAATTATTGAAATGTATTAACAATATCATAAAAAAAAATGTATGTATAAAAACAAATCAAATAGTTTTATTTATGTTTCACGTATCAAGTAGGTGTTATTTATTTCACGTGCTAATTCAAAAGTAGTATACTTTTGAAGTTATTTGTACATGATTAAAATGATTGACGACTAATGATTAATAATAAACAATAGAACTATTTCGGATCACCCTAAATGGAGCGTGACGTCAAATTGATGTCATCGGCATGAAAGTTACGGGCCCTGCTCATGGCATTAAGTCCGCCTGTTGTAACTGTATTTTTTACTGTGCAATGAAGTTTAAATAAATAAATATAATAATTGAACGGTCGGTATAATAATGTCCCGTGACCAAGTACCACATTGACTGGTGTACCGCGGGGTGTGTTGATTGAATTAGGCTAAACGCCGTGTCATGTCGGCGACGGGGGGAACGGCGCGGCTGATTAGAGGGAGATAGCGCACACGGCACAGGGCGTGGTTTCGGCTATTTGCTATGCTTTACGATTTTTCGATTATCGATGTTTCTACTCGGCGAAATATTTTATATGGTCCAGAAAATCTAATTTTGTATCATGTAAAAGATTTCACCCTATCCCTACCATTATACCCTATATGTATACTATTCGTCAGTCAGTAGATAGAAAAAAAGTAAACAAATATGACTAACTTTCCATAGCATTTGACCTATGTGAAACATATATCTTGAAACACGTTCGCAGATATATCTTACAAACGAACGGCTTCAAAGAAAAAGAGTCAAATTCTTAGTTTGACTGTAATTTTTAATGTTTTTTACCTCAGAACTTCTGACTGGGTGAACCGATTTTGACGATTTTATTTAAGCCGATGCTCACCAATTGGTCCCATATTAATTTGGTCCAGTTCTGATAATGACATCCACGAGAAAACCATATAAGTCATAAATTTTCATTAAACATGTGCACGACAGATGGATTACGATACTGCTGCCCGTTATAAATCTTCAATAAATGAATATTTAGTCAAAATCTACAGGTGAAACTCAATAAAAGCTTGTAACAAAACTTCATGGCTTGAACTCTTTGTACTGTCATGTTTGCATAGAGATGCACCAGTTTTGCAACTCGCAGCGACCGTAGGTGTAAGTTGCTAGTTGGGTACAAGTTGAAAGTTAAATTGGATCAACTTTCCAGTCAGTTCTGCGTTGCACAAGTTCAGAAATATGTACCTACACGATTGTGTACATTATTCTAATACGACAAGGAAATCAATCTATGTATACTGTGTTTGTATCTAATACGGGTGATAAATTAAACGAGGCATGGGATTCATTACTGTAATCATGGATTACGAGGTTTTTTTAAGTTACACTTCATTATAAACCTACAGTTTTTTTTAAGATTTCCGGAGCAGCAATGTACTAGATACGAACATTTGTTAATATTGATATGGCAGTTTTCATCTGCTTTTGAAAATAGCTGTCAACGAGCGTTAAACCTTAAGTGTGTTGGTTTATAGTGTGCGCCGAATTATCTCGAACGGATAATTTTGTTACTATAATTTGAAGTAAAAGTTATCTAAATGTACTTATTATGTCCTAAACCTACCCACGTTAAAAGCTTTGCCCGTATTACGCCGCGGCCACGACATCGGTCTAAGGCGACCGGCTTAGCGGAAAACGTATGGTGCTCCCTCTCGTACTCATATCGGCATCCCGCTCCAACTCATGGATTCGCTCGCCGCTGGTCGCCTTAGACCAATGTCGTGGCCGGGCCGGTAGACTTACACCCTGTATGTTGTTATTTTTGAAAATCACTGTAGTTACTGTGAGCAATAATAACATAGCGAAGATAGCAAAAACGTTTGATATAAACTTAGTAGAGCGACATAAGAAATGTCATATATATTTTTGCGGCATTCGTAGTACTCGTATTATTGCCAGGGTTGTAGGTAAGTATGTGAGGAACTTATATTAGGTACGCGTACAGTCGCGTCAATAAAGGGTGGGCAAAAAGTAAGTGCAATCTCGCTGCCAGTGAGGTTTTGGGAAGCTGAATAAGCCCCTTGAGGTTTTTTAGGGTTGGGATCGAAAGAGCTCGTGATTCTGAGTAGGAACTGAGGAGAAATAACCCAAAACTTACGAATACCTAAATTCATAATCATGAAAATTGACAAATTAAAAAGAAATGCTCAAAATATTATAAATCCTCCTATAGCCCACCATACCATTTTATTTGATTCTTTTGAACCTTGCTGTGTAAGGAATAGTGCGGAATTTCGTTTGTATGTAAAATCAATCAAATAAAGAAAATGCCACGTTACTAAGTTCGTGAAAGGTTAATTTCATTGAATTAGAGTGTGCACTGTGCAAGTGTGCATTGTAATGGACATTGGGCCTTACGAAGATAGGTTTCATATGATAGTCATACATGATAGTGGAATATCCAATGATGTATTGACATTTCAGTTGTTATGAATAATGTTGCGATAATTGAAGAATTGTTTTGCCGGTGATAGGACCTCGTGCAAGGTCCGCCCGGATAGCTACCACCGTCTTACACTGCCGCTAAATAGCAGTGTTTGCACTGCTGTGTTTCGGTTTGGGGGTAAGATAGCCGGTGTAATTACTGGCATAGATAGAGGCAATCCATCTAAGTCCTCAGCGTAGGCAGCGCATAGACGATTTTTTTATCACTATATCCATGGGCCTCAGTTACTGCTTTCCATCAGGTCCTTCGTCACATAAAAAAAAATGTACCTATTGACATTTCAGTTGTTATGAGCAATGTTGCGATAATTGAAGAAACGAATTCTATTTAGTTCTAAAGCAAGTATCTCGACATTGCAATAATATATAATAATGTCACTGAAGTAGCACTGAGACGTAATAAATATTTCAGTTGGCAATATATAGGGTTGACACTGCCGACTGCGACAACTTGGTTATTAGTTCTTGTCATTTCCCTTTAGATCTGGCTTATGAATATAAATATGGGAATGACACCTGTCTGTTCAATACATATCATAACCCGGTGGCTTATGAATCTTATGATGGTTCTTTTACCGTTTATCGTGATACGCGTCGCTTTCATCAGCCTATCTCAGTCCACTGCTGGCCTCTCCTATTATCTATGAGTATGGACGCATAAGGAGGTCAATCCCCATAATCACCATGCTGGGCAAGCGGATTGGCTACCGCAGTAGTGTGTTCACTACACAGAACAGCCCCTGTGGTCCGTTATGATGAATTTACACAAAAGATCCCAATGGGTCGAAGTGTATCCGTAAGGGCCCCACCAATAAGATAAGCTATGATGAATGATGATACTGCTGCCCATTATCAACCTTCTGTGAACGAATGGTCGCACTTCAATCCCTTCGTAGACTCTTTTATTATGTCATATTTTAATTATATTATTATGTTGTCTTAGCAATGTTGCTAACATTTTAATTTAAAGTTTCGTAAGACATAATGTCCGTGTGGTGACGGCAGAAAGAATACATTTGACACCACCCCAACTCCTCCTGCGGGTGTCGTAAGAGTCGACTAAGGGATTGAAGTGTCACTGACCATATTTGATTAAAGATTGATGATGGGCAGCAGCGTCATTATAGTGGACACATTACTGCGATCGCCAATTCGCTTGCCCAGCGTGGCGATTATGGGCATTTACCTCCTAATGCGTTTATACGCATAGTTAATAGGAGAGGCCTACGTCCAGCAGTGGACTAACATAGGCTGATTATGTGTGATGTGAGGTCTCCATTATGAAGCACTCATCCCGGTTCACACGTGAGTTTAACCGTTTCATTATATTTATAAGGTTGCCAACCCTACAGCGTCCTGTCGTTATCCCACATAATGGCAATAATAGTTGACTCACGCACAAATTGAGGTTATCTATTTTGATACTGTATTTCTTTCATGCCTAGAATAGTTTTGCCCTGCTAACTTAAACACTAGAAATCTGCGCCTCAATTGAGCTTAGTGTGGGACTGGGTTGATTTATATAAGATTATCCGATGATATTTCTTTAAACTATAATGGGTATTGGCAACATATTTGCCGTCATATAAAAACATAAACAAAATCAATTTACAAATACGTAAGGTCCGAAATTGAATGCTTTCACAGAGCTGTCAAATGGTCAAAGGGTTAAACTACAAGGATGCTTAGCAAAGTTGCCAATCGTTAACGCTTAGTAGCTTATCGTAGTTTTCCCTCTCTGTCACTGTTTCATATTAGTACGACAAAGACAGTTATTTGCCTTTCGTTTACGATTGACGATTAAGCGTAAGCGATTGGCAACTAGCCTAAGCACCCAGGAAATTAGGGCGATTTGTGTGAGATTGTATGATACAATTTGTATCCTGATGATATTTAACTTGATATCATTGGTTTCGAGAAGTCTTAGATGGTAGTAGATGAATCGATTGCTTCGACTGCGAGCAAGCCAATCGGTTGGGTGTCTAATTGAGGAAAATTATCGGGTAAAATTACAGATTAGTTCCTCTTGACTTCGAGCTTTCTTATAACTAATCAGTTACATCTTTTAAGCAGATTGGGGAGCTGTGATTCGATTATTATCATAGAATAAAATAAAGCAGAAGTATCACTGTAAGCTAAATCCATTGTTGCATATCGTAGGTACAACGCTGCCGGGCCAATCGTGTTAGTTAAATAATAATTGTGCTGATTAATAAGAATTCAAATACCTAAAATGTAACTGCAGGCATAGCCAAGATTCCATTCTGCAATCGTATACGATAAGCGATAAGTCACGTGACCATGATAATATATGGAAATGGTCACGGGACTTTGTACAAATCTGTCATTCTCATAAATTTATTACCGTAAAACTACACAACTATAGTGCGGGGTCCCAACTCTAGTCCAGCTCACTTGTCAAACAAAATCAAGCCGGCATCTACTAGTAGCTACATTTACCACATTATATTGACACATTTCCATTCACCGACGTTTATACTTACTAGATCAATACACGATCAATAGATGCCGTTCTTATTTGAGTCAGTCTGTCGCCGCAAAGAATTACCGGTCGAAACGTGTTTTGTGAACTCCGCAAACTTTTATTTGAAAATACAAGTTATAGTGAAGCCTACGACCCACAGTTGGATTCATATGGAAGGTAATGTCTCTTACATTAAATTAACGTATAATTTATTACATAAATGCACTGATATTAAAAAATATGTATTTTTTATTACGATCCTACCATCGGGTCTCAACTATAGTCCTATTGTATTCTTGGACCATATTTAAAACCCAACTTGTTTTGTTGTAGAAAATGATGTCACGAGACAAATTAATGAGAAGAAAAGCTGGAGGACGGCCATATAAATGTTATAGTGTCCGTCAAATGGAAATATGTCTTGAGGATATCACAAATAAAACCCTTACTCAACGTGAAGCTGCTAAACAATACAAGATTGCGGCCAAGGGCGAAAAAAGAAGCTCAATGTTCCGGTGGGTAAAATAAGCATAGCTGTAGAACACGTGGTACAAGCTACTTCATTAAAAGACAAGGGACCTAAACCAAAGTCTGGAAAACAACCTTCTTCAATAAAAAAAAAACCTAAACGCAATCCTACAAAAAAGAATGTAGAGTCCTCTTCCGAATCTGGTGACGACTTCGAAGTTCAGTATGACTCAGACTCGACCATGGATATCTCGAACGAGTTCGCCGATGAGCCTCTAGCTGATATTCTGAAAACAGAGGATATCCCGAATTCTACGCAGTTTGTTCCCAAGCCAGGCGACTACGTGTTAGTGGAATACGAAGGAGAACAGGGGCCGGGCCAAGTCAAAACAGTGGATAAAGGTAGGGCGTCTGTTAACTGTTTGACACGTTGCGGATTATCTTGGAAATGTCCTGAGAAACCAGACTGTATATTTTATCCAATGGACAAGATAATCTCACCAATTAAAACCCCATCAAAACTAGGCACGAAGCGTGCATTGTTCCGAGCACAAATGGCGAATACAAAAAAAATAAACCTATGTTCTTTGTCAATTGTTGATTTTTAGACAGATTTCATTAATACTGAGTACGTTATAAAAGTTTTTTTGTTGTTTTTGAGTTATATTAAACAATTTAAACATATTTGCTTATAATTAAAAAACAAAGATGTGATTGATTTTTGTGATACATAATTTGATAGAAATAAATGTCTTGAACTCATTTTTTGTATTTTTCTGTTATAATAATACCCTTAACACTAAAATAAAACTCTCAGCTATGGTCCAAAATGCCACAATACGCATTTTCAGTACAATTTAACATTTGGCGTATAATTGACAACATACCATACAACAATGGTCCAAGTTTATTAAAAATAAAAAAAATATGTAACAACAATTTTTACCATTTTCATTTATGTTTATTAATTAACTACCTCCTACCACATCTCAAATCATTGAGAAGCATCTCATACAAAATTCCATTAACGAGAGGGAGAAGTACGAAATAGAAATCCGAAAAATCCGGACTATAGTTGTGTAGTTTTACGGTACTTATCGCTTATCGTTTGCGATTTAAGAATGGCATCGTGGTTAGGTCTGCTGTTACCATTACATCACAATATTCCCCCATCCCAAACAAATTGCGCTAGATTAAGGATATTTTCATTGAACACTTTGTTTATATTGTTTGTAACTTCCATAAACGGCGAGTTTACATATTAGTGAATAGAAATAGAAATAACTTTATTCGTAACATACACAAAAATTACAAAAAACAGAAACGAAAAATAATTATACAAATAAAAGCGTGTATGCTACGAAATGGCCTCATCTCAGCATGTTGCTAGCGAGTGCCAGCGCTGGTCTTCCGATGAGGCCATCAATCACGTGAACATTTTCACGGCAGGCAACACAGCGCAATACAAATAAACAATAATAATTACGATTAAAATCCCAAATAGAAATAATATATCGGGCCGGCCCTGTCATGGCCGTCGAATGACTTTCATGAATTGATCAAATATGAAAACATAGTCAGTTCGTCCGTTTTAGTCCTAAAGAAATGCATACATAACATTGCTGGTAGCATCAGCATAATTTTAGTTCGTAGTCTAGTAATGTCATTCCGAAATGAGTATTAACTTATCGATGAATTTAATAGCCTAAGGGTGCCGCCCCACTGACGCAGAGCGGAGCGGAGCTGTGCAAAATTGACCAATGACATTTTTCAAATTCAAAATTCAAAACACTGTGATGCGGTCTCATTGGGCGAGCTCCCACAGCTCCGCTCCGCTCCGCTCCTCTCCGCGCCGCTCCGCGTCAGTGGGGCTGCACCCTAATAGGTACCGGAGAAAAAACCCTAGTTAATTAATGTTATTGCCACCACGACTTCTATTATCAAAATAAAAGGTTCGCTCGTACATTCTTCACATACTTATCAACATGTCACAACTTGTTCCAAAGCTTCAGAAACAGGCGATAAATTCTCGAAAAGTAAACTTTTAGAACAACCTCAAGTCCCGTCGATTATTTACAAAAAAGTTCCCAAACTTCGTCTAAGTTCTGTTGTGAAGTGAGATCCAAATATTTCTGGCCGAGTATTCGCATTGGTTGTTATCGCTGACGAGACAAGGTCCAGAGGTCACCAGACCAGTTTATTGACGAAGGCAGACAACTGAGCGCTCAGCCCACCTGATCGAAAGCGGGAACTGAGACGTCTGAGACCCATGGACATAGTGACCAAAAAATCGCCTATGCGCTGTCTACCCTGAGGACTTAGATGGATTGCCTCTATGCCAATAATTACACCGGTTATCTTATCCCCAAACCGGAACACAGTACTAACCATTAAGCGGCAGGTTAATGGGTAAGACGGTAGCTATCCGGGAGGACCCTGCGCGAGGTCCTACCACCAGCAACAATACGTTGTCGTATATATACAGTATGTTACCATGACCGGGAGCTACCACGACCTACTAATGCGATTCAGTTTAACCTGGCCTACAACCGCGAACACCGAAATAGCGCAATAAAAAAAAACAAGTCATAGCTTAGGTAGCTCGCGGTGAGACCAGTGCCACAGAAAGTAAAATGCGCTTTATTAACGTAGCGAAATCTCAGGGTAGGACTAAATGAACTTTTTACTCGTCAATGTACAGTACTCGATGTGAATAACTCCCAGGAAACATTTCTTCAGTTTCGTGTCAGCGGTTTCACTTTGCAACTCATCACGGTAATAAATATGTATTACTTTGTTAATAAATAATAAATATTTAACGTTTCTGAAATTAAGCACAAACCAATTTTTTTTTCACATCAAGTTCTTACCTAAATACGCGTTTTTATGCGCCAGCACTCCAGTGTTATACTCGGAAATATTAAATACAGAACAGTAATATGAAAATCTCTAAAGACGTTATCTATGTATTTTCATTATAACATGCGGTAATGCATTAACATACAATACAGTATTATCAGTATCACACAATTTTTATTGTTTTTCTATTTTTTGAGTAATCGCAATCGTATTCTACCGTAGAAAAAGTTATGTGTGTTATATGGTATGCACGTAAATAATTAGACATTTACGCACTCGTATTATCCTATATAAGAAATTCGCTTTTAGCTCGTTTAATAAATCAATATGCATATGCCTCTGATTATAGCAGTCGCATCACGATATCACAAAACCGAATAAACACAACCGAAATAAGAGAATGTTTTTAGGTGATATACGTGTAGAGCCTTAATATAGGATGTGTTTGGCACGCAGTACACTCGCCATCATATACATGTGAGCGAACCAAGTGGCCATAAATATCAGATCACGACTCTATTCCCAAGGCATTACGGTACATGTTCCGATATGTAAGAGCACCTGCTATTGTACACATATTTCTGATGACGACCTTACTAAATAAAGTACGCCGTTTGCAAAGCCCGTAATTACTACGTCAGCACCATTATCGCGTCCGACTAACGGTAATTAGACCTTATTATGTAGGTAGCACGGTCCATTTGGACAACTTGATTGCCTATTTATGTGCGAGAACTTTCTGTATGAGGAAACATTTGAATAGCTGATAAACGATCTATACAAAGTGCTTAGGTTACGCTTTTCTGGCGTGTTACCTACGTGAAACAATTTCTTGGTAAAATCGCCGTCAATAGACGTTGTGAACAATGTACACAAATCTGGTATTCAAAATGTGTTTTCATCACACCTGTTTGGTAAGGCCAATGCACGCAGGCGATGCGCGCCGGCGGTAATGGATTGTCATACAAAATTACGTCACAATAGGAATTATTGCAATAAAAAATATATAATTGCCGTGTGGTGACGGCAGTAAGAATACAATTGTCACCACCCCAACTCCTCCTGCGGGTGTCGTAAGAGTCGACTAAGGGATTAAAGTGTCAGTGACCATTCTACAAGATTGATGATGGGCAGCAGCGTCATCATAGTGGACACATTACTGCGATCGCCAATCCGCTTGCCAAGCGTGGCGATTATGGGCATTTACCTCCTAATGCGTCTATACGCATAGTTAATAGGAGAGGCCTTCGTCCAGCAGTGGACTAACATAGGCTGATGATGTGATGTGATGTGAATTGAAGGACCGGGGCTATGCTAACTCACCTGGTCATTTGTCATTCACGTGTTCGAGTTTAAGTTGTCTAATGTTGAGAAATGATTTAGACCAATTTAGTCTCGTGAAAATGTATTTGTTTGTATTCGTTTTTTCTCTCGTGTGATGAAAAACATAGTGCAGTGCGGTGCAAGAATAAAATTATGAACTCGTTTGAAGTAAAGCCTGTGCCTTCGGCATGGGCTTTACTTTCACAATTTCATATTTACAGCACTTAATACACAATATATTATAATTATGCCTGCTCAGATGTTTGGGAGCAACCCACTCATAAGGTGACTGGCGACAGTGGCGACTGTACTAGTTTTTCGCCTCATTGTTCCTTGTTATAGTCAGTGATCGTCACTATGGATGCACTTTAATAAAGCGTTTAGAGTTGAAATATGGGTACACTTGCAATCAAGAAAAATACAAGCATTATTATCGATTTAGTGTCCAATTTAATTGTATGTAGGAATCCCGGATTTCCAGTATTTGTGTGTATGGTCATGTATAGTTTTATCGATTTAACCCTTGGGTGCATATGGTACCACATATTTTATTTCTAAAATGACTTAGGTATATAAACAATCGACGTCAATTTGAACTCTGTTGCTCAGTATGACAGTCTCAATTGATTACATATTCGGACATGTGACATTTCGGTCGTATCGTTTTTGATACTCTATGCACCTAAGGGTTAAATGTATTTTTATATCTACTTGACAAGTTTTGTTAAAGTTTTGCACCAATTGTGCCGATCACTGGTTATAATCTATTCACCGTCCGCTCCGGGAATTCCGGGCTTTGCGGCCGGGATTGTCGGACACGAATGCCGGGTGAATATTTTATGGAACACTGGAAGCACGAAGTGAAGCTTCTGTATTGTCTGTTCTGTACCCTGTACCCTATTGTATTAATATAATGGGTATGTAATCGACATAAATGAAAGATAACTCCGAATGCCAAACATGGCTTTTTTTATCTTGCTTGAAATGGCAGTTGGAGGCAGTGACTCGTACTTTTTTATTTTAATTGGATTTTTTATTAGATGCCAATTGAATGTAAAATATTGTGAGACACATTAACACTAAAATATAACTAAATGGTCAAATAAAAATCATTATAACTTTGTTATGAAAATTAATTAATTTCCCTAATATACTGATAACGTGGTAACTTTCAGTTATGATGCTGTATTTAATTGTAGTGATACACAATTATTTTCTTTGGATACCGCGAGGATTACACATGAAATAAAACTATGGAAACGGATGAACTCGCGAATATTAACTAACTTTAACTTCATTCCGACGTTTCGAACACTTTACAGGGTTCGTGGTCTGCGGATGTCATCCGCAAAGTTAGTTAATATACGCGAGTTTATCCGTTTTCATAGTTTTATTTCATGTAGTGATACACATTTAGTATTTCAACAATGCGCAAAAGCCTTTTAAATCTTTTTAACAGGTAATACAAAATAATGCTACGCTTCCCTTGTGTTACGAAAGTGAATCATACTAATAGTGTAATATCAAAACAATGTTCATTTATCTTTTTATTGATGCTACGATGCTGATACAGGATGTAAGTCTAATACGGGTGAAGCTCTTACCAGGGGTTAGTTTAGGTCATAATACGTACATTGAGATTACTTGTAGTTACAAGTAATCTCAATGTGCGTATTACTTAAGATTAGAGCAACAAAAATTTCCGTCCGAAATAATTCGGCGCGAAATGTAGAACCACACACTCAAGTTAAACGCTCGTTGACAGCTAATTTCAAAAGCAGATGAAAACTGCCATATCAATATTAACAAATGTTCGTACCTACATTGCTGACCCGAAAATCTTAATAAAATATATATGTGGAGTCATAATTAAGTGTAACTGAAAAAAACATCGTAATCCATGATTACACCAATGAATCCCATGCCTAGTTTATTTTATCGCCTGCATTAGATTTACACAAGTTATTACATACCTACCCACGCATCCCATTCAAAAATATTACGTCAGCTATAATTACAACTTCCTTTTATGTTGTTATAAGTATCATATTATTTTCCTTGTTATCTCGTCACACATATGAACAATACAAATTAAGACGAACTTAGTTACAAGAGTCTTACGAGCTCTTAAGCGCATTATCCCTCCCATTACGTAAGTTGGAGGAGTAACTACCCCTAATTTGAAGCCTTATTTAAGGGGGTGCTGTAGTTCACATTAAATGTGCGAATAAGGAGGTAAAATTGTACGGTCAACCTGATTCCAATTTCTCTCTTAATTAAACAAAGATCGGAAAATGTGACGTTATAAGACTGTTGAATGACAATCGAAACTAGCTAAAAGCCATGCCATGACTTTGCATGTATTTTTTTTATGTGGCGAAGGTA
>JALPQI010027826.1:0-11434 GCA_025490895.1 Thaumatotibia leucotreta | reverse complement strand
GTAAGCGAAAGGGTATGTTTAGGCTGAGGTAAAAATGCTTTCATTTCCATTCATAAGGGATCGCATTTCTCAACCAACGTGAAGTACATCGAAAATAATTATAATACTACTTAACTAGCGATGCGCCCCAAATATCCACGCATACAATACTAAAGTGTTCCTCTTCACTTTATCTATTTAAAAATACCGCATCAAAATCAATTGCGTAGAGTTAAAGATATGAGCCTAATTATGTTAGAACAGATAGTGGGTTGAAGCGACTTTCTTTTCTTTTGTAAATGTACTTAGTAGTAGGTTTATTTATTTACAATCAATGCGTCATGAAATGAAAAGTAAACAATCCAAAAAATACGTATATATAAATAAAACATGTCAAAAAATGAACTCTTAGATTTTGATGGCACGAAAGCGTGGCCCCGTTGTGTCTTCTGACCCGGCGTATGGTTCGGCAGGTTACCCCGGAACCGACGAAATACTACACCCTTTAGCCAGAAGGTTGCACTCGCAAATAAAATAGTAGATAGTAAGCAACGATGATGATGTTTATATTTTAATAATTATGTAGTTAATATTAACTAAATACGCCTAGCACTTTTTATTCTAAACGTTAGTTTTTTTAATATTATAGTAAGTATATTTAACTGTAGAAAAACTACACATTTTTACCCTTAGCGGTTTAGACATTCCATTTTAATGATAACTTAGGGACACACCAATGTCTTGGTTAAAATTTAATCGTAGATCCATTGCTAGATATGTAGACTGACATCAGACATAAGGTACAATAATAAATAGACATAAACTTAATTATTGAAAATTATGTTAGTTATTTTTAAGTCTTATTATAAAAATATTGTATCACAAAAAACGCGTTGCTATCTTCCGTTGACAAAACTGTAAACAAGTACAACACATGTTTTTAGAAATCCACAAATAAGCCCCAATAAGATCGATGTCGAATTCGCAACCCGCCCCCATATTTTGATAGTGACATGAATAGTCAGTTACGTTCTAACAGCAGAACATCGCCTCAAAATAACAGGAAACCAACTTAAATACGCCAATCCCGTATGAAAAATAAATCTTTTTATAAAGAGCTAAGGTTGGAATTCGTTGAGCGTTGAAATCGTCTTTCAAAGTAACTGAATGCAAGTGACTGTCATATCAAACTGCCGTGTCAGCTATGAGTGCCATAATGTTACAATATATAAAAAAATATCCATTACCCTTTGCAACCTCACTTCAACATCATTTTCAACTCTATCCCTTTATAATAAGATACTAAAAGTGAGGGGAATTTTTGAGTGAAAGCAAAAGTAAATTTGTGATTCTTTTCCTTATATTTGCTCGCTCGTGGTTGTAAAATGGGGGTTTTCTAGCAAGATGTAGTTATTTTGTTTTTATTATAGTAATGCGGGGCAATTTATGTTTAGTTTAAGAGTTATTAGTTCCTATTTTGTTGGAAAGGAAATTTTTATTACTTTCCATTTTGCCTACAACTTTACGAGTTTCACAAAAAATGGAAAAAAAAGTTATCACTTAGAGAACAATGTTTAAAAGTAATTCAAATATAATATTAGATGTTAAATGTTCATTCCTAGGAAAATAAAGATTTGAAATTCCTAGGAATGTGGAATTCAAATATTTATTCCTAGGAAACTAATGGATTTAATATAAATAAAGGCAAATCACACTATATTTATTGCTGAAGTAATAATGTACATAAATGTCATAAATCGTTCAAAATTAAAGGTAAATATGAAAAAAGTATAGTTTTTGTTTTTAAATTTATGTAATTTTGACTATTTTAATAAAATTCTAAGTCAAAAATACATAGTCAAGACGTCACTTTAAAAATAATTAAAAAGTAAATTAAATGTGTAAATTATTAAATATAGGAACACAATTTCATTTATCGATAGGATCGTATGATGGTTTGCCATTGTCGTACTATGAAATATATACTTACAGTACAGTCAACGAGAAAAACTTTAATATACAATATAGACAAAAAATTACTAACCTAACCTTGCAATTAGCCTAAATACTACGCAGTAACTAATTCAATGTGACTTTAAAAATGTAAATGTCTGTTTGAATTTGAGACATTTTCTTTTGAAATTTGTCGCCATGTTTGCTCAAGTGCTGACATTCTATGCATTTTGTTGAAATCGAAACTGCTATTGCTGATTACCTATTTGCGTTTCAGTAATAAATTAATTTAACTTATTTAAATATCCTATCAATGGTTCGGCCATGAATTTAAACTAATGTGGACTATTCCATATTCTTTACAATTGTCGTATTTTTCGTGACAATTGTAATTTTACTCCGCAAAAAATTAGTTATTTACTGCTGATTTATTAAAGTTCCTGAACTACATTTTATGTTGGTGGCAAACAAAACGGCCCTTCCGATGGTAACCTGTATCTGTAGACTATGTCTATATCGGGGGCGTCTGCCCCCGATTGGAGAATTATTAAATTTACAATTGTAGCACTTGTCAATGTGGTGAAATTGGGGCCGATGTAATATTGCAATTACATTGATAATGTAAACGGGAAACCAAACTACTGCGACTGAAATATAATATTTACTGTCAGTTACATTTTAAACACACATCAATTCTGAATAAAAATAATCACCAAAAAAAAAACAAAAACGATTTCATCCGATTTCTCCAAGGGGCATTTCTCAGAGTGTAAACGGACATCTCATTCATCTGGTCATGTTTTTTTGGAAGTGGCTGAATGATTTGAGGTTGGCTTTGGTTGTTTTATAGAGAAATGGGTGCTGTATCTGACGACCGAAAATGATACCAAAAGATGTAGCCACTTCCCAAAAACTGTGACCAGATGAATGAGATGTCCATTTAAGCTCTGAGAAATACCCCAAGATCCCATCATCAGACCATCAAGATGCCAATGCACCAAGTCACACTAATATCGTAATGTACTATTTCTCAAACATGTAATGAAATAATATCTTTACGTTCCTTAAAATAGACTCGGAAGTATCGCTTTTAGGGCGCAGTAACTCACTGGGATGGAAATGGAATTGCACGACACTTTTCAGGCCTAGGCCAGAAAAGTAACTTTTTTTGAATTTCTTTGTATGTTTGAGAAAAGCACTACGCACTCGCACGCTCGCTAGGCCGTATATACCAACTTGGCCGGAAATCCTAATTTTTACATTTTCTGATGTAATGTACTATTTAGTTACACGGGCATGAAAGAAAAAATGTTTTTACTACCTAATAACCACGTTTACCATCAATACATATCAAAATGTGTGTAGTAATTATTTTAGTTACTCTATTCATTGGACATAATTAATTTATTGGCATCAAAATACCCATAACAAATAGTTCATTATAGTATCAAGTAACTTAATTGCAACAAATAACAATGCAATTTACCTAACACTGGACATCATTTAATAATTCATAATTGAGTCCATACAAAAACAAATATGTACAATAAATATTTTAAACCTAAATAAAATACACCAAGTACCTAAATCGCATTTGGAGGATTACACTGATTAAAAGATATAGACTAACTAAAAGATGCTGAACTTGCAAAAAATGTCTAAATAATTAAACTTTCAGATAAATACCGCTAAACGCTATAAATTATAATGTCTAATAACGAAGAAAGTTAATTTAAAAAATTCACTTTCTAATTGTTAACAGAAACTTAAATAAATAATCATCATTCTCATATAGCAAATCAGGTATTGTAAACTGTAACTATAATCTTACTGTAAATATAATTAAACGGTTAAACTCACGTGTATTTAGTCACTACGCGTGACAGAGAGCCTAGGTCTCCATTATCAAGCACTGGAGCCCGTGTTCACGCGTTCGACTCGCGAATTAGACGCATAGCGACGAGAGTCTAACCGTTTACTAATATTTATAGTTATTTTATTATGTACTAGCGACCCGCCCCGGCTTCGCACGGGTACTATACCTACATAAAAACCTTCCTCTTGAGTTACTCTACCTATTAAAAATCTCATCAAAATCCGTTGCGTAGTTTTAAAGATTTAAGCGTACAAAGGGACATAGGGACAGAAAAAGTGACTTTATTTTATAGTATATAGTGATGCCGAAAGCTTAAATTAAATTATAATCTTACTAATCAATACACAAACATCTAAACCCCGAACCCTACGCCCGCATGTAGAATAATTTAAAAATACGCAAAATACTGCCACTTCACTTCTAACCAACCCCCCTGCGTATTTTTCGGTATGCGTGGCAGGTGGGGACGGGGGGGTTCGTTAAAAACGCCCGCGAGTACGTAGTATTATAAAAGTTGTGCCTACCGCGTGTAAGTACGAGTAGTACGGTGTGGGTAGGGGGGCCCCCTTCCCCCTAGTTAGACAGTTAAAAGTATGCGGTATTAACAGTACAGAACGGAAATGAATATACGGGTAGGCAGGCGGTTTGGAGGCTGTGACGCAGCTTAGATAATGAAAATACTTTTGTCGGGTTTTTTCTCGTTTTACGTCAAGAGGGTTGGGATTTGGGATTGCGTTTGGATTAGTTTTGTTTATGATGTATGTATGTATGGTAATGAGAAATTCGAGCCTTGCCAGGTCGAATCATATAGCGGTATGTATATTCAGCGCTTTGGTATACACTCATGTTTCCTGGTACTTCGCCAAAATAAAAGTTAGTGATCATAATGTTCTGAGTATGTTATGAAAATATTCTAGACGTGATTTGGGAGTTATTATGATAACCTATATTAAAGCTTGGCACTAGAGTACCTAGATTTATATTTGTTGCCATATAGGACATTAGTAAGTAGGAATCTCAATATCAAGTGGAGTAGATATGTTACAGTAAGGAATAATAAAACAACGATATTTATTTTAGTTTTTTTTATAGATTTGAAGTAGCTTAGTACATTAGTTAATTACTAAGTTTTATTGTAATTGGATTTAAGAATTTAAATAGGAACAAAAAAGAGAGTTTCTTAAATTAGGGAAATGTTTCCCTAATTTTAATTGAGCTAGGTTTCCCTTTGTGCTTTTAAAATGCCTAGGTATTGTAAATGGCTAGGTCGCGACCTTGCGTGTACTGTCTCTTGTTTGTATATATCATATTTTAATGCATAATTAACATAAACCCTTCGTTTTACACGAACCTTAACCCTTCTCAAAATATATCTTGCGATAAAACCATGATGTTTTCGCAAAACAAAACGTTATTTTAATAATTGTTATTTTTATCGTTGTCAGCCAATCATAATATGATTTAGTATAAAATAAAAGACGCGATTAGATATGGGCTTCTAGGATCTAACATTTCACCATTTTTAACCTCGTGAGGCCCTATGTCAAATATATATTACATAACATTTTGACTTTATAGATATAGTGTCAAAGTTAAAATTCGGTTGAAGTAAGTGACGTCACCAGGCCTCAGGAGGTTAAGACCTAGATGAAGGCTTAAACACTATAGCGTTCTACTCCTAGCTAATATTTTAAGAAGAAATCATTTAGCAACCTCCATCGCGCCCTCGACGTACCTACCAGGCTGTCGGATCTCAGCTATACGACCCGTCGTCAATACCAATCGCTCGGCATAATTTCCTACCAAACTCCAATCGAACAAAAATGTATAATCACATGTCACAGGAACATGTATATTTGGTACATGTGTGCGTTGTAGGCGTCACAAAGGGGCCTGATTAAAAAACATGACATGCGCAGTAATTTAAAAAACTACCGGAGGCTGGGTTAATTTTTAAGTATTGATCAAAAATTGCGTATGAGGGGAGGGTGTAATGTGCCCCCCTCTCCCCCCACCCATGCGTGAATTAGATTTTTGTGCGCGAATTTGTCATTAGAAAGTTATTCTGTTGTTCTTGTTTTGAAACTGTTGTGAGGTTTTAGTACGTTTTTGGTTGGAAAATGACGCGCATTTCCGGGTCGAGCGAGATTTTATTTTATTGTTGGTGTGAATTTTAGGAATTTGAGGGTTGTTGACAGTTGTTAGGCTTTTATAAACTTGTGTTTTTTAAATGGCTATGGCAAAATCATATTCAAGGATGAGTTGGAGTAGTATATTTTATGAAACCAACTAGATAGTAAGTTACAAACTTATATTTTAAAGGGGGTTTCACATTACGAAATAATAATGAAAAAATATTTAATGGTATAATTGCTCTGAAACATTTATAGATTGTAAAAATCTAATAAATATCTTTGAAGATTTCTAAACAAATACAAAACCTTAATTCTTTTTAATGTAAAGAGTATCTGAGTACCTACAAAAAATTTGTTTTTCAGTTTTATAATTTTAACTTCTTTATGTTTTTCCTTAGGGTTGAATGGTAGGGGATGCTCGATACTTGTTAGTTTGGTCCATTTAAAGTACCTGCGGGCAGCGCTCGCTTTTGGTCTATTTCTTATGTACTGCTGTCTACGGACAAATAAAACATGGAAGCCGCACGTCATACTAAATTGCCTTTCAAAAACGTTCCTGAATTTTAGTTGACAAGTGTCACCCCCTCTCCAATGCATTACGGAAATGAATTTCAATATCAACCTATAAAAACTTAAACCGCCATTTAAAAATAGTTGTGATTGGTCCGTCAAAGTTTTTAGCTTTATTCTATAAACATTTGTCAAAGATATTGCGCCATAATATACGAGTATGGGCGGTGTTAAGAAAAGCGCTATGTTCTGCCATCTTGGTACAATTGAACAATTGGATTTGGGGGCATTTTTGAGCTGGCGTTTGACGTTCATGTTATATATGGTCGCAGACTGCTGTTGATGCCCCAAATAAAAAAATAAAACCTGTGTTCGTATTTTTGTTACTTACCTGTATTTACTAGATTACAACTAAAATTTACATGTGTAACAGGATAAGCCGAAAACAGGGCTAAAACACGATGATAGCATTATCGCGCATAACACCGCTTATTACAATTTGGCCCGAGTTTAGTAATTAATAGTAAATTGCCCGTTATTCCCGGGGGCGTGAATATTAACTAATATATCTTTTCACTTGCTGGTTAAACTATACAGGATGTTTCACCACTGAATTCCTCAGACACCCTATATGTGTTAGTCATACTGAGTTTTCACTATGGGATTTTGCCAAAATCGCGAAAATAAGTACCTACTCATACAAAATTTGTAGGTTATAAGCTAACATGGTCGAAGTTTTTGTGAAACACATTTTTTTTATAAATATTTTGATTTGTTATTTTATTTTTTCCCAAGTACATGCATGTATTTCTTGCTCTTAGATAAATACAAAATAAATGCTCTCACAGGGTTAGAATCTAGAAACTCCAGTTTGTATGCCATTCGTCAATTGAAAGTAAAAAAAGTAAACAAATCAGCAAACCTTTTTTTTACATTGTCACAACTAATTGAATCGCGCGGTTGTTTCGCGGTAACCGAAGAAAATATTATATTAATTGACTTGAATTATTTCATAATGACGCACTTTCAGAACACAATTTTGATTTTATCACCAACTGAAAACCTTAAACCTGAAGTTCACATACAGTTTTTGTTTCAATTATTGATAAATTACAATATTAACGTAAAAATATAGCGATTGTGTTTCACGATGTGTCAAAGACGTCAAATACTATAGAACGTCATCCATATTTTTCTTTACTTTCAACTGAAGAATTGTATAGTTACCAACCAAGCTGACAGAAATATTTTCAAATCGATCTAAATTTAAAATTCATGGAGGAAACAGTCGAGATTTCACGGGGAATCGACCCTGTTGCCTCCAAATCTTTCTAATTCATGAAATATTTCAACATTTTCTAAATGGCTCTTTTTTACAAAGTTGTCGTAACAATGAGAATACTAAATTTGATTTAAATAATTTGCGATGAGCGAAGCCTCCTGCAGCTGAAATTGGGTCGGAAAAGTCGGTCAAGGGAGGCCCCGTGTTTGTTCTATTCAACATGCTCATATTATCTAATTTCAAAACGAGATTCACTGTTACAGATATTAGTAGAATTGGGTAATTCCTATACCTAGATATTTTTCTAGCAGGAACGAGAGATTGACAAAATTAAACATCGACATCATTGTTATCGATAAGTCTTGTAGTAGTCGATAAATAAATTTAATTTATAAATACTGCGCAGTAACTTAGAGATAATCTACAAGAACGTTAACTATATTCAAAACAATACATTATTTTTCTTATACCTTGTATTTTGTACCCATTAAAAGAACAAAAACTAATAAGAAACACTTTAACGCTGTAGGCAATAATTCTTATATGAAGTATTAGACATTTAAAAAATCATATGTAGATGTGTCCTGTATCTCTTGGTTACCTGATTTTAGGAACTTAGTATCTTTATGAGAATACACCGTGTTTTTATTGATTTCCGTTAAATTAAAGGGAAGCTTATTTAGGTCAAAAATAATCAATTTCTCTAAGAAACTAGTGTCTTAACTCTTACTGTTATTGAGTTATTAAAAAAATAAGTTTAATGACTAAACAAGTGTATTGCAACCTTTATTACATACTAATATTACTTATTTTGACATGTGCCGTCAGTCACCTGAGATCTTATTTTTAAGGATCTCTCACACTTGCCATAACAATTATTATGTACGAAAACGAAAAAAAAAAATTTTTTACGAAATTAACAAAAGCCGATATACCAGGCAACTTCTATTAATGTCCCAAGTAACCTGTCCAATTTAACGGAAATCAATATAAACACGGTGTATAGTGTACGCATCGATAACAGTTGTGTCGATGTTCGATTTAGTCAATCTCTCGATCCTGCTAGAAAAATATCCAGGTATAGTAATTACCTATGAAATTGTCGTGTTTGGTCACATATGCTCTCTAATTTTATTGTCTAAAAAGTAACTTAGATTTTTTTGTCCAACATTTCAAAAGTTTTCTCGCAATAATAATTGTTATTTTTCTTAAATAATAGGTTTTCAATAATAAGCTCTGAAAACAATTCTTGCAATTTGTTTGGAATCAATATATTATCTATATTGATTCCAAACAAATTGCAAGAATTGTTGCACGAATTGTATGACCATACCTTGTTTTATGAAATAGAGATATTCAAAATTCGACTTAGAAGTGTCTAATATTACTGGCTAAGTTTGGTTTATTTTGATTTTGACATCAAAAATTTATAGAGTCTGGCTAACGAAAGCTGAGAATGAGATTTTTACGGAACTTTTCATATGGCATCACAAGCTGAATTGTCAAACGTCATGTTCTGTCTTTCGTTCGACTTGACACCCATTGCTCGCTTTCCACAATTGCAAGGTTACTATGAAAAGCAATGTTCGTAAGCTGCTGCGTACTATATAATAAGTAAATATAAAGAAAAAACAAGAGGAGAAAATCATCGCTTAAAAGGAAAAACGTGAGTGTTTACACACGATATCGGTGTTCCTAGGTTAGTACGTAGTACCATTTTGATACTTACCTTTATTCAATAAATTTTCTTGTACTCATTATCTAATATACTATCGACTTTAATAGATTTAAGTTTGTATTTATGTTAGGTTGATTTAAAATGGTCATTTGTTTTTTTTACCAGAAGGTCTGGGAGAGGTTGAAGGAGTTAACGCTGTCAAAAATACGGTAGAAAAGTTATGCGAGTTGGAGAAGAATGAAAAAAGTTCGCGAGTATAACTGCCTCAGATTGGAAATCAATGACTGACCATGTCATTCATGTGGAAGATAAGTACAGCGAAAGAGACAATGTCATAAAAACTGCATTAGATGAGTTTATTATGTGATTTATGTGTTATGGCACAAATTGTATGAATCATTGTATGAGTTTTTTAAGTCTGACTTTAATTATTCTGAATAAAAAATATAAATATTTCGTTTCCTATTTATTAAAAATACACACACCGGCAGAATTATATTTTTGTAGTACAGATGGTGCATTTTTTAGGCTCTAGTGTGAGAAGTGGGTCATTTTAAGTCAGGTTCAAAACTTCGGAGGGCCACCTGTACTAAAAAACGTCGTACGAGACACGTGCAATAACGAAATTCGTAACTTGTGTCGATTTAAAACACTCCCTATCGGTCGTGTTTTAAAAAATCGCCACTCGTTTAGAATTTCACGTTTTTCGCACTTGTGTCGTAATGGACAATTTTATAGGTAGTTTTAATCATGATTACCCCCATTCTGCGATGATACAATTTACAAATCGTTACTAATATTACCTATACCTATGTATAGACATATAATAGTGTTATATCCAAGTGTGAAAATCACTCTGTTTTTCGGCCATATTATGGTATAAAGACTATAATGATATGAAGAGCCGAAAAACATATCAAATTTTAAGCCAATCTGCTTAGTTATTTTCAAGTTATATCATAGGTTCGACACATTACCAAGCTAGTTTTAACTTTTTACATACATATGTATGTAAAAAGTTAAAACTAACCACAAAATAGGTACATAATATGTATGTAAAAAGTTAAAACTAACTTGGTGTTGTCGAATCTATGATGTAACTTGAAAATAACTAAACAGATTTGCTTAAAATTTGATATGGGATCCATTTAATAACATGGGTCATCATTTAGGAGTAGTAGGTTACCTACAATACCTACATCATATTGCATTGTTGTCATGCAGACAAAGTTGCATGGAACAGCTACGTTATGTACATATAATATAATATATTAATTTGGATTGTAATAAATACAGGTAATTTAACAAAATAATTTTAAGTTTTAAATATATTACAAGTATCAAGACTGATTTTCGGGGTGCAACCCAGTGATACCATACTCTATATTTTATTAATTTGCCGCCATTTCTCATTCTCAGCTTTCGTTAGCCAGACTCTACACAAAAATTATTGTACGAAAAATATTTACAATATAGGGAATTCAAATAATCAAATTTATTTACCCTATTATAAAATCATACTATTTAATAACTTAAGAATCTTCAAAAGACTCATTATATCGACAAATTATTAAGATTAAATTAGTATTTTTCGTGGTTTCATCCTCTTTTGAATGCTTTTAAGAATAATATTCCATTTCCTAAAAACATCTATAATCGATTATAAATGAAAACTTCGACAAAACCTTTTCCCAGGATTCCCACGTGTATTTCTCTTTCTATGATACAGTAGCTCTCTCTCTTTCCTGAGCTAGAACAAATATTGTTTTAGCGTAGCGGCTCTACGTCGTAGTACGCAAAATTACCTGCTATATATAGAAAGTCATAATTTCTACAAAAATAGACGGCATTTATGACCTTTCGAAAGTGTCCAGTACTATTTGAAGAGGGTATTTTGTAGACCGTATCACAAAATAATAAGGTTCAAATTCTGTGCTGGTTACTCTATTGTAGATATCGAAAGCAGTGTCGTATTTTTTGTTCCATAACGAACAAAGAATTTAGTTTTACACGTGTTTTTT
>JALPQI010027825.1:0-12901 GCA_025490895.1 Thaumatotibia leucotreta | reverse complement strand
TATAGTTAACTAAAAATAAGCGCCGAGAAACCCTAAACTCGGGTTTGTACCGACACCTCATTCGCAGAGTTCAGTTTCGTGGAATTAATAAAATTAAACATGCAAGTTACCACTGAAAGTAGACAGTAAAAGTGAATTTTAAACAACTTATTTAACTTACAATATAAATTACGCTAGTAGGTACTAACAAACAAATAAGAAAGAACTCAGCCTGCCGTGCATTCCTTATCTCCGAGTGACGATGACGACAAAACTGTCACGATTATCTATAATTTAAAGTCAAACGGGTCTCAATCGCGTAAAGTTAAGTGGTAAAATGAGGTTTTTGTCAGCCTCCGTAGCCTAGTTAGTAGTGACCCTGCCTACGAAGTTGGAGGTTCCGGGTTCGAATCCCAGCGAGGGCATTATTTGTGTATTTATTTGTCACAAATATTTGTTCCTTGGTCGTGGCTGTTTAAGTATTTAAGTATCTATATGTATCTATCTATTATATATATCGTCGCTTGGTACCCACAACACAAGCTTTAATTGTGCTTACCGTGGGACTAGGTCGATTTGTGTAAGATGTATAAAGATATATTTAGTTGTAATAGTAAAATTTAGCTAGTACAGAAACCAGTTCATATTTACGAGTTCAAACCTTTAAATGTTTCTGCCTTGCTATTCGAATAGTCATGAACGAATTGGAGAAGAAATGGGTATCGTATGTGAGTGTACATAATTTATATCTCTATCGATTTGCGGCCGGCCGTGGCATTTGGGGCACTCAGAGACGGTTACCTAAACGTATTATAAAACGCGAAAATAAAGATTATTTTTTTTATGTGACGATAGACAACTCTGCTCTCAGCCCACCTGATGGAAATCGGGAACTGAGGCCCATGGACATGGTGACCAAAAAATCGCCTATGCGCTGCCTACCCTGAGGACTTAGATGGATTGCCTCTATGCCAGTAATTACACCGGCTATCTTACCCCCAATCCGGAACACAATACTACCTATTTAGCGGCAGGTTAACGGGTTAGACGGTGGTAGGTATCCGGGCGGACCCTGCGTGAGGTCCTACCACCAGCAAACTATACCTACTTATGATGGTGTTCAATCGTTTATCGTTGCTGCCGTCACTATGTAGCCTAAGATAATACAGGGTGACATTCGGGACACTGAGCAACTTTCACAGTGGAGTAGCATTGTACCAAGGAGAAGTTTCATAAGTTGCGAAACTTACATAGAGAATGTTCTCGGGAATCTCAATTTAACAAAATTAAATAATCTAATAAAGCTAAGACCGTACTACTGCCTTGTCTACTTATTTACGATTTAAAATAATACTCTAATCTTACTCTTAAATTCTCACGGAAATTCTCAGAAATTTCCGAGTATATTCCCGCAATTTTGAGTTGTGAAATGTTCTGCCACTTGTACTTTGCTACTGTGGAGACAACTAAGACATCGCGAACAAAAAACTCGTAATTATGAGTTAATTGATACATAACTATATTAGAGAAGGGTACCGGTTGTGAATTTGTATGACAAGAACCGGGAATTACCGGTTCCGGTACAGTATAGAAACTTGTATAGAAAGCCAGAACCGAACCCCCACCTTAAGAACTATTAATTAAGGCTTGGTGGCAAATGCCACTGCTAATATTACTAGCTACAGCCCCAGACTTCGATTTCGATTCAACTTCTATTTTAGTTTGATGAAAAAACTATAAGGGTTCAAGAACCCTAATAAATAATGAATATACACACAACAATAACGATACCTATGTCATTATCTATTTGGTAATCAAAATTTTTGGTAAGTGTATTATTTTTTTATATTTTTCCTTGTAAATTGATTTTATGAATAAATTTTACCAAGAGAAAAATCAAGTTATTCAGATCAATTTAGAAGCTATTTTACGAGTTTGACATAAAAGAGGCATATTTAGCAGGAAATGTCGAGAAGCAGAGATTACATGGAAACACAATTAGCACTTCTCGAGTTCCTTTCGATTTGGGATGGGACGATTCTTTCTTATTATTTAATATAAATGTATGTAGTTTGTAAATTCGCTGGTGGGTTGGCTGTGGAGTGTGGAGTTTGGCCATGTTCGTAACCGCAGGTTCGTAACTAGTAGCGATCGAAGATTATTTTTATGCGTAAGAAAATATATAGTTGCGAATGGGTCAGCCGCAAAAAAACTCTTCATATCTATCTGCAAACAGAATACTTTCTATCTGCGAACAGCTCGTTTTTTCCGGATGATACGGAAAAAACAATCAAAGTTTTCACTTCAATTATCAACTCTAAACCAATGTAAGTTCACATCTAGGTCTAATCTAGTACTAATGATTATTTCTATAAAAACCCGAAAAAAAACTAAATTTTCATTCAATCTTGAAAAAAAACCAGTAATTTTTCCGACATTTTCAACGTTAGGTACCTATCTAGTCTTGTTATATGCTTCGTCAGAAATTATTTTAGATGTTGTGCACGCTCTCTGGACTAATTACTAAAGTCCGTTAACAAAGAGTAATGTAGTCTTCAGAGTTTCATTAACTTAAACTAATTACAGTGTGCACACAGTGGCTGAAAAACGGCTATGGTGGGTTCAAACCGACCGTCAGTTAGGTACTGGGGGGTTACCATGACATGCTAATGCGATTCAGTTTAGGTCGAGAGAAAGGGACAAGGCTATACGAGTCATATATCTCTGTTCCGTTCCCTGAACCTAAACTGAATCGCATTAGTACGTCATGGTAGCCCCCCTGGTCTCACCGCGAGCTACGAAGCTATCGGTGATAGCTATCAGCTCGCTTTTTTTCGATAAGCAATTACCAAAGCGGAGCGGGGTTTACATTTTTTTTATATTTATGTAATATTCGCAAATAAATATTATTTCGTTGCTAATATTCTTCCTTGCTTGTTTCAGGTAAGTTATTTGTTGTAACTCTTCAAGGCATCGACAGATAATTCGAAGCTTTCGCTATATCCGGTAAGATAATAAAGTGCACTTTGCTTTAAAGTTGTGAAAATAATGGGACCATGAACCACTGTCCTATCTGTCGCACTTGCAAATTAGCAAGTAATGGGCATTTCTCCTAGCGCTTAAACCGCTGTGACTTTGGTGGCAACATTATTACCCGATTTCCGTGGGTATCTCATATATTTTTTGGATTACTTATATACGACGTAGTTGACAACGTTACATAACTAAAACGTTGTCAACTACGTCTACCAATATATCCAAAGGTTCTTGCATCTATCACGGGGTTCGTGTGATAAGGCTGCCACCGAAGTCACGGCGGTTGAAACGCTCGGAGAAATGCCCAAGTCATTGTAGCCGTACCATGATTTTGCAAATAGCGGTAACGTTAGGTTTTACTCAATACGTAAAGCTGGCCATCACGCTCGCTCCAATGCATTACGTATCGAGTAAAACCTAACGTATCCTTTACATTCCAACTAATGGTACGGCTGCGACCATAACATAACATGGATGTCTAACGCCAGCTCAAAAATGCCCCCAAAATCAATTGTTCAATTGTGCCAAGATGTGAATAATTATGCGCGGTGTTAAGAAAAGCGCTATGTCCTGCCCACATAGCGCGCAACATCTTTGACAAATGGTTATAGAATATAGCCAATCAAAAGTTTGATGGACCAATCACAACTATTTTTAAATGGCTGTTTAAGTTTTTATAGGTTGACATTGAAATTCATTGCCGTGATGCATTAAAGAAGGGGTGACATTTGTCAACTAAAATTCAGGACCGTTTTTAAAAGGCAATTTACTATGGCGTGCGCCTTCCATGTTTTATTTGTTCGTAGTGGTACGTACGGCTACAGGATGCTTAGCCAAGTTGCCAATCGCTAACGCTTAGAAGTGTATCGTAGTTTTCCCTCTCTGTCACTCTTTCATATTAGTGTGAGAGCAACAGATAGCTGCTTTTCTTTTACGATTGACGATTAAGCGTTAGCGATTGGTAACTTGACTAAGCACCCTGGATGCTTAGCCAAGTTGCCAATCGCTGGCGCTTAGTAGCGTATCGTAGTTTTCCCTCTCTTTCACTCTTTCACATTAGTGCAACAAAGACAGTTAGCTGCCTTTCTTTTACGATTGACGATTAAGCGTAAGCGATTGGTAACTTGACTAAGCACCCTGGTTTTATGTGAGCTTCAAACGCACAAAATAATAAAACCCCACAACGTTAAACTGTGTGGTAGGTGCATGCCTTGTAGTTTATTTCTAGAGAATGATGAATAATATCCCTAGGGTTAGAAACATTAGATTAGATTAATACACACGAGTATTAAGAAGTTTTATACACGTAGTTTAGCGAAAGTCGTAACTACCTATGATTTGACTTTGGTATGTTTGTTGTAGCTCCCGAGCAGATATTAGAAATGTTATTATATTATTATTTTGTCGGCGTGATTTTTGTACGTCTCCTTTGTAATCTAGATTACAGACTACAAATGTAATTTACAGAAAAAATCAGATTACATTTTACCCCAGCGCGTACCAAAAATTTGTATAAATAAATTATTTATTCATCGAATCCTAAAAATAACAACTAAATATCGACGCCACTGATTCCCGTGCAAAATGCCACCCGTAGCTATATTACACATGACATTATTGATTACTCGTATAATACGTGACCTATCTCGTATTTCCTATTGTCTCGAACCCGTATAAACCGGCCGATAACCGGACTGACCGGACAGATAGCGATCCGGTGTCCGTCCGGTGACCGGACGGGACTGGTTTGATTGGGATATTGATTTCATTACGACATATCAATTAATAATTAATACTAATACCTGTGTCTGCGAAGTACGAATTAGGGTTCTCTGTGGATTTCCTATTTGTGATATTACGGGAAGATTTGATTTGTTAAATAGTTACTCGTATCACAAAAGCTTATTTTTATAGTAGAGAACTTTAATATCGATCTTTTTTATGATCATGAACTTTAACGCCGTTTTTTTCCTGCAGAGATTTATGAAGCGATTTTGAGCATTCGTATAATTTACCAGTATTTTTTTTCCACTTGCAAATATTTATTTCCTATTTAAATATTTATCAAACGGGTTACTCACGTAATTTAAGTCGATGATTGCTCGACATGTTCCGATCCATTTAGAGGATTCTCATCATGGAGTATCCGCGACCAAAGCCCGATGTGTACAAACAGCAACACTCCTAACTGATCATTAAAGACAGAGCAGAGAGAAAATGAAAGAGATAAATATATTTATATTATGTCAACTTCAAATTAAATAATACACGGGAATGTTGATTGTTCGCACTGTTCGCAACTTGGTCGAATAATACAAATCGGGTTCCGAAATCTTATGAGACTGGTATCACGACTTCGGCCGAACTCTGGTGACCAATGGAGCGGGCCTTGCTACGGTTAACCAATGATCGCTCGCGGTTTCTTCAAAAGGTGACATTACCATGGTTACGTAATAACAAAAACGTTTAACCAATGATTGATCGCGATTTTTCCGGAAGCTGACGTTACTATTTATAGTTACGTTATATATGTCGTAGGATGATTTGATACTTCGAATCTTCGCGAAAATCCTAGGGGTTTTGCAAACTAACCTAACCTAACCTAACCTTATATCCGCGTTTTCGCAAAACCCCTAGGATTTTCGCGAAGATTCGAAGTATCAAATCATCCTACGACATATATAACATCCGCTTTAGTCCTGGAGACGTCAATCTAACCTCAGAGCCGGTAATTTGACTGCTAAGCTGCTATGTAGAAATTTTCGTTCATTTTCCTTTCAACGGCTGTCACTGTCAGATATTTTTTCAAAGTTAGAATTTCAGCCAGAGACTATCAAGTCTCTATTAAACATTTGTATGGCAACTGACAGATTAAAGGATTATAGATAGACTGCCAAACGTCTATCTACCATATTTCCACAAAGGTTACATAAGTATTCAACTAATGTCAACTAAGAGATGTGACGAATGAATAAAGACAGCAATAGCATTTGTCTCTGTCAATGAAAAAAAAAAATTTAAAATTGCCCGATAACATGGCTATTTGTAAAAATATCTTGAGTTACTGACTTGAAAAAATACCTCGCCTTTAATAAAGTCAGATAAATCATGGCATCCGATTTGAAGAAAACATGAACAAATTACTAAACGGTTTTAGACAAATCTATGAAGAATTGTCGTTATCCAGTTTCCACTAGGAACAACGACATCTAGCGTCTAATAATGGCCGATAGCTAAGACTTAATTTTCGCAGACGAAGGAATTTTTATTATGTCAACTAGTTTTCAAGTACTGAAATTTTGACGCAACAAAGATTCGATGACATATCATCGGGGACCATCGGAAATGTCGCGATCGTGCCTACTAACGAAAAATACCGAACCCATAATATTACACGACCAAATTGCATCCTTTGCCAAGTGGCTCAACATTCTTATGTAACTGACATGTGACTGTAAGTGTTATTCTCTTTCATGCAATATTTCCAATTTCTGAAGTGTATATCTAGCTGTATTGCTGTTTGTACTGCGGGCTTGCGCTCTGTTAGAGCGGACTCGACTTAACTTACGTGAGTAACCTGTTTGATAAATATTTAAATATATTTATTTCCTTTCTATTCTAAGCTCGAATTTTAATATAATGCTATTTTTTTATAGTAGCTTATTTTCATCCGTGTACTTCCTGGAAACACGTACTTAATTTAATTAATTAATTAGCAACTATTATCAAAGTAGGCATAGTTATCAAATAAAAATACGAAGTAGAAGTTTTTTAAAGTAAACCTTAATAATACAAGATGATTCCTGTTTTATTTCAAATTATGCATGAGGCAGAGAAACCTGAATCTGTTAAGCAATAGTGTCATTATCTTCTCGGAAAGTATAAAACATAAGTATTTACTTCAGTTTAAATATTATGGGACACTAGAAATATAATATGTTATAGTGGTAGGACCTCCGTATATCCCCGGATAGCTACCACCGTGTTACCTGTTAACCTGCCACTGAATAGCAGTGTTTGCACTGCTGTGTTTCGGTATGAGGTAAGATAGCCGGTGTAATTACTGGCAATCCATCTAAGTCCTCAGGGTAGGCAGCGCATAGGCGATTTTCTGATCGCCATGTCCATGGGCCTCAGTTCCTGCTTTCCATCAGGTGGCCTGAGAGCTCAGTTGTCTACCTTCGTCACATAAAAAAAACCAGCCAAATTTGTAGTCACAGTAAATTTAGATATATTTCACGGTATATTCGGGCCGCTATCCGAGTCCGATCGGGGCCTGGGCCTTAATAAATTGACTCGAATAGTTTTATAGCCCATTCCCTTTATAGGTCCCGATAGGTCCCATTTCAGGTAAGCTTCGCGATAGCATTTATTATAAGGTTTACAGCGAGGATTCAGATATATTTACAGCCTGTATTTTTGATAAAAGGGCATTTCCACTTTTAGGGACACCCAATTCAAGATTCAAGATTCAATTAGCGTGACATTAAAACCTTTTTCTACTCCCGTACTATTATTTGTCTTGTCGACGTTGATTATTAATAAAATTGTGTTTGACTAAGAATTTATTTCTCCAATCTACAATTTTATTTGAAAATAAGTGTGTGCTGGTAGAAAAAGTATTGTATGCAACATTGTTTAACTGAGTCAAAAAATGTTCGTGGCGTCTTTAATAACAATTTTCGGCTTCGCCTAAAATTGTTACCCACGCCACTCACCTTTTTTGACCTCTTTTAAACAAGGGTTGCATAAAATACTACAATCGCAGTCAGTTTCGTCAAGACAATTAAATGTAACGAATAATGATATCTTTAGGAATTTAAGCCAGATCGATATTTTTATATTGTAATATCGCTTAAAGTTTATAAAATTAACACCAAAATCAAGTTTCTTTTGAACGTTAGTGCTTAATTGTCGTTACAAACCTGACTAAAGTTAAGGTTTTTTTTTAATTTCACGCTAATTGGGTGTAAAAGCGCATAACCTCAAATGGCTAGAGTAGTGCAGAAGGCTATTACGATACCTCAAGACAAATCATCAATTTTACTCAAAATTTCCGAATATTTTTTTAATTATTGATGCTGTTAGTTTGAAAATCGACATCCCCATAATGCCACATGCCTATACCATCAGGATGCTCAGCCAAGTTGCCAATCGCTAACGCTTTAGTAGCGTATCGTAATTTTCTCTCTCTGTCATTCTTTCATATTAGTGCGACAAAGACAGTTAGCTGCCTTTCGTTTACGATTGACGATTAAGCGTTCGCGATTGGCAATATGTCTAAGTACCCAGGCTATTGATTGAGATCCTGAGTAATCCTGACTATTATATCCGCAAATCGAGTATGCTGTTAAATCGAGTATGCTTATTTGAACTACGAGATTGTTCATGGTTAAGTACTGTGGTTAGATACAGTAATTGTATGACTCTCATTAACTGTTTTATTTATTTAGCACCCAATAAATATGCGTACGCGCGTAGTACCGCCCTACGGTTCACGGAATGCGTTAAACAAATAATTTACTTTGGACAGATTTAGAGGATTTTGCCGTAACTAGGGAGTGCTTCCAGTATTCGGTACCAAAAGTACGAAATCTCGGGAATTGAGTGTTTGTGTGGTACCGGTACTCTTTGTAAAAAATCCCGGTTCTTCCGTACCTACTGTGTAATTTGTTAGCCTCCTTATCTTAGTTGGTAGTGACCCTGCCTTACGAAGCAAGAGGATTCATTTATTACAAATATTTGTTCCTTGGTCATGGCTGTTTATGTATTTAAGTATACGTGTCTATCTGTTATATACAGGGTGGATATAAGTCACTCGTTAAACTTGAAGGGTGTATTCCTGAGTTTCTGAGACTTCTGAGACTATAATATTATATGGACTGGTTTCGCCTTAGTTTCAAAGATAATGCCATGTTTAAAAAAAACTATTTCGATCATAACATAACTCATTGAAAAATGCCTATACGACTAAAATACACTATGAGTTTTGGTTTTTATCTTGACATATATATTGCCTACGTTGCCTACCTACTGCGGAATGAGGTATCGAGACAAACCAATGTGGTTTTACGATACTATAATAAAAAAAATATGTATTTATATCGTAATAAATAAATAATAATAAAATAATTGATTGACGTCAGATATAATAAGAAAAAAGTTTTGAGAATAACGTCTTACAAAAAAAAAGTCTTTATATAAGTCTTTCCCTACAATTCATTACTGATCATGTATAAAAATTATCATAATATCATTTAAAGAAAATTGTCCGAGAATTACATACTAAGTATCATATAATATTTTCTACTTCCTTTGACATCAAAAATACACGATTCTCGAAGATATCGATTAACTACAAAAAATAAATTAATAGTATTTTATGCAACCCTTGTTTAAGAGAGGTCAAAAAAGGTGAGTGGCGTGGGTAACAATTTGAGGCGAAGCCGAAAATTGTTATTAAAGACGCCACGAGCTTTTTTTGACTCAGTTAAACAATGTTGGAAACAATACTTTTTCTACGATCACAAATTTATTTATAAATAAAATTGTAAATTTTAGAAATATTCTTAGTCTCACACAATTTTATTAATCATCAAGGTCAGTCGGGAGACATCAAAATTAAAAAAGAAAGCTCCTCTATGGTTTACTGTTCATCAGATTTTTTTTAAATTAGGCTGGCAGCCATGTATTTCATAGTCTGTCTTAAAATGCAAAAACGCACTGCGTGTAAACCCGAATGCGTTTATAGAGAATAGACAATATAGACTTATCTTGACATCTGTAAGGTAGGGGCTTAATGGTGTGTTCACGGCCATGTAAATGACAAATAACAGTACGGGAGTAGAAAAAAAACTTACAGTTGAATTTAGGTCCATCTTTTTAAACTCTGTTAAAAAAGACAGGTAAGTACGTAACCAAGTTGCCATTTTGACGCTACCATTTCTAGAGCACGTTTCTGTGGTACTCCATATGCCTACTTACATAGAAAGCAATTTCTTTGCTGTCACTTAAGCCGTTCATTAAGAAGATTAAACTCATATAAACGAGTGTTTGAGTAGAGAACGTGCCTGTCGCGGAAATTGCGGGATGGCGTGAGGATTATGCGGGATTAAGAATATTAGCGGGTAGATGTGACGTGGAAGTATTATAATATGGGCGGATTCTTATTATGTTGTAGATTTTTCAAATTTTCCAAATTTTTATATTTTATAATTTTTTTCTACTCAGAATCGCGAGTTCTTTCGATCCTCATTAGCAGAAAAAAGTGTCCCGAGAATTACTTACATTTTTTTGTCTTCCACTGAGTTACGGTCGAAGCAAGTGTGTGTGAAATAGTAACTCAATGGAATTTTTTTTTTTACACTTTTTTATTTCTATCAGGATCGAAAGAGCTCGTGATTCTGAGTAGTAAAAATGTAAAAATGTCCAAATTTGGAAAATATTAAAAAACTACAACAAAATAAAAATCCGCCCATATACCTGTTATATGCTGTTATTTACTGAAATCGCGTATATTTTTTAATCACATTTTGATATATAATAATGGTAATAATAATCGCCAAATTGAAAAAAACTATGAAAATGGATAAACTCGCGTATATTAATTAACTTTAACTTCATTCCGACGTTTGGAACACTTTACAGGGTTCGTGGTCTACGGTTATATTTAAACCGATTTCTGTAAAAAAAAACTATTAAACCTAATTTCTCTAAGATTTAATTAACAGACCCCGACTTGGTGCCAACGGTACCAGATCAGGGTTACACCTACCAATTAGATTGAACAAAATGAATAGGTTCACGATTCATTATTGTTAATCGATATCTCCGACAAAAAATATAAAAAAAATGTTCAGTCGAATTGAGATTGTAGAAAAAACACTGATTATAATTCCGGAGTTGTTGAATAATATTACCTACTAATGAGAAAACAAAATTACTGAAAAACACTATACAATATAATTATTATGTTCATAAAAATCGAAGCAAAGTCGGCTCTCGACATCCATTTTAGTGATTGGACAAAAAGCTAAAAGCTAACAAATAATTTAAAAGCCAGTCTCATTCGTTGTTTCAGCTACTATAAAATTTAAAGGGCATCAATACACGAACATTTCCGATCGCCTGCCGATCACATGTACTCTAATAATAGTAAATTTATATCAGATCAGTATATCGAAACTTTTTCTGAATCAAAAATAAACATAACTTGCAATATGCAATAAACTAGGTAGTTGAGGGGCTGACACCTTGAGGGGGATAATTTTTAGTATTTTTATTTAAAGTGTACCAATTTAGGCACCTGCCTAAAAATTGGTGCACTTTAAATAAAAATACTAAAAATTATCCCCCTCAAGGTGTCAGCCCCTCAAGCTGTTCCTCAGATTGTTAGCCTCCGTTAGCCTAGTTTGCCTACGAAGCTGGAGATTCCGGGTTCCAATCCCGGCGAGGGCATTATTTAAATATTTGTTCCTTGGTCATCGCTGCCTATGTATTTAAGTATTTATCTATTAAATACATCGCCGTCTGTTACCCACATCACAAGCTTTAATTGATCTTACCGTGAGACTAGTTCGATTTGTGTAAAATGTCCCAAGATATTTATTTTCAGTTTGACTAATTCAATTTATTAACAAATACTAATTCTACTATTTCATTTAAATTGCAATTTGCATGTTAGATATTTTTGACCACCGTGGTTTCAATATATCTGGGTGCTAATGCTAAGCCAAGTTGCCAATCGCTAACGCTTCATCGTTATCGTAAACGAAAGGCAGCTAACTGTCTTTGTCGCACTAATACGAAAGAGTGACAGAGAGGTAAAACTACGATACGCTACTAAGCGTTAGCGATTGGCAACTTGGCTAAGCATCATGATTCATGATGGCCACTGCATTTCAATACATTTTTAAACCCATTCGTCCGACAATCTACCATGAATAAAGAATGATCGGCTACAGTAATTCCGCAGGGCAGCGACCTTGGTTAACTGGAAACGGCCTTTAGACATGGATAAATTTAGCCAGCTGAAAATAATTTAAATTATCTATACCCAAATTGTACTGGTTTAACTAAGAAATCAAATTAGGTATTAGATTAGTGTCAAAATATACAATGTGCCCATGAGGAAAGGGAAAAAATTCAACAGCGGATTTCTGACCAAATTTGAGGTTAAAAATGTCATATGAAGTTTTTTGGATTCAGTCTTAACAGAAAATTTGTTTTTTTCTTAAAACCGTTTTAGACCGTTACGCTATGATAAACGCATTTTAGGAAACGATTTTGTCACCATGTTGTCTTAGTCTTGTCACATTTAATTGACAGACAGCAAATGTACAAAAATATCTTTAATTACCTAGCAAATGTAAAAAAAAAACATTAAACTGCAATTTTTGCGATAGTTTTATTAATAACATCCTTTTTTGTGTATACAGGCACAATAAGGCATTCAAAACATCAAAAAAAAAACTAAAAAAAAAAATTTTTTTGCAGATTTCACCAAAAATCATTTAACATGTTTTGCTTGTTTTAGTCTCAGGAATATGCTGTTAGAATTTTTCTCTTTCCTCGTGGGCACCTTGTATTACTATGCATATTATCTCACGTGTGTTAAAATATAATGAAACAAGAGATGTAAAGTCTCTAAAAGTTATAATTTATTTTTTGATTATTTTAGTATTACATGATTGAATTATAAAGTCTTAAATAAACGACCGATACTATTCCAGATGTCTTTGAAAAAGTTTCCGATTCTATCCAAAAATGTTAAGGGAACCTCTTCACTGAGCTCTTCATCCCAATCTGTGTCGCCTGTAACGTGAAATCATTTAGTGGTGTATATTAACCGATTAATCTGTTTAATTTCATAAAAACATGGAAAGAC
>JALPQI010027824.1:0-10153 GCA_025490895.1 Thaumatotibia leucotreta | reverse complement strand
CAGCCACGACCAAGAATCAATTTATTTTTTATCATATTTATTTTCAAAACTGTACAATTTATATACATAGATTTAACTAATCTACTTATCCTAACCTACATTTAAGATTGGCCCTTGTGAATGAAATTAATATTTGTGATAAATAAATCCACAAATAATGCCCTCGCCGGGATTTGAACCCCGAAACTTAGGCAGGGTCATGACCGACTAGGCTACGGAGGCTGGCAAGTTCTTTGTACAATACGAAATAGTTTATTTAATTTTGTAACACAAATATACGGGGACTAAGAAAAAGAACATAGCATTAAAATTTACTTTTATTTATTACCCCATGTGTCCCACTGCTGGGAAAGGCGCTCCCAATAACAACCAAATATTCCAAATTCAAAAATGATATGAAAATATTTATTTGTTAATAACATTATAAACGATAAAAACATAATACATGTAGGTATATCGTTGCCTAATAGGTACCTAATTAACATATGTTTTTTTTAGTTAGGTGCTAGTTTGATTACTTATTTTGTAAATATTAGTTAGTAAGTTATTCCACCAGCGTGTATAATTTTAGTTTTAGGATAGTATTGCTCTTATTTGTCTTTGCTGTGCATGCCTGTTTTGGATGGCATTTTTATGTAAAACCAGTTCTTTAATGTATATATTGTTAACCATTATACTTAATGTTGTCTGTTTGGTGTGCCTAATATATAAAATAAAAAAAACTGAATTTATTTTCACCATTATCACGGTTCTAGATTCCACAGACAATAAAATCTTCAATAAGTATCGATGTTACGATTCCGAATTTCAAGAGAAGGCGTCAAATAAATTTCAATCGTGAAATAAAACGAAACAGAGTGACAGACGAGGAACCAGAGGTGCACAGGGAGCAAGATTTAATTTATTGATAGTCTTTATACTTAGACTTGAGCTTTTCTGTAATACTTACTGTATAATAATAATGTTTATTTGAAGAATAATAAATAAATGAATATCCTTACGCTACTTGTTACATAAAATTGTTTGTCGGATGTTCGTTTGCTTAGAGGTTTGCTTAGGGGTGCCCAAACTAGGTAACCCTGTTTCTCAGGATCCGTTCCTCCTCGCAATAGAGCATTTCCGTGGCAGTCTGTACAAGCAGAGTTTGCGTGAGTAGCTAAAGGGGCACTAACTTTTACTGTACGCTAACAGTAAATTTGAACTACAGATGCAAACTGCAACATCATGCAGGCTGAAATACGCGAAAGCCAGTCGACCCGGTCTTGTGCCAATCTTACCCAGAGAGAACGACCCACTAATTTTGTAATATCGTCGGCCCATTGAGCTAGAGAATGTCAGACGTTTTTTTTTTAGTTGAAATAACCAGTCCGTTAGAATTTTAGTCCCCTGCCATCACGTCACCTAACACTGATAACTTTTTTTATTCAGCCTATATTTGTGTCGCACTGCTGGGCAAAGGCCTCTCCCCTCAAATTCTACGACTCCCGAGTATGTGCTTCCTCCGGCCAGTTAAGAAAGGTATCCAGGTCGTCCCGCTATTTCAGTTTGGGTCTGCCTCGTTCGCGCCCACTTGATGGTTAAGCTAGCCCACCTATATCCAATGACATGTAATGAAAATCTATTGTGCGCCATATACTGGCTGATTGTGAAGAACTACAAAACTACTGTACATTTACACCCTTTATTACTACACGCTTTCATACAATAAATTATTTGAATTTGAATTTATCCGAATTCATGTGGCAGACGTGGCCAAAAACTTTTTAAATAACACAATTATATTCTCCCTGTAGACCACTTCAGTGAGCCGTCTCCGCCAAGAAGGCGCCGGGAAAATAAACTGCAGCGTTTATTTCCCGATAGTCTTTTATTGCTTAAGCCGGCACCAAAACTACTGGCACACTGCAGCATTTCTTTGATTCGGTTGTCAATGAGCTCTGACGATGTTTACCTTATGTGCAGCTTGATAATAAATAATAAATAAATAATTGACACATTACTGCAATCGCCAATCCGCTTGCCCAGCGTGGCAATTATGGGCATTTACCTCCTAATGCGTCTATACATAGTTAACAGGAGAGGCCTACGTCTAGCAGTGGACTAGCATAGGCTGAGATGATGATGATGATGATACTGTTTTACTTATATTGTCCATGATAAACTTTTATTTATAGGGCTAATAAAAATGATCAATGCTCATTCCAAACGCCATTTCAAGTTAACGTTCGTAAAACAACAATAAAAAGAATTTGAAGTTACGTAACTTTAGCTGTAAGTGAAATTAATATTTCTACATAAAGTTAGTACGAGTAACTTGAATTTCAGTTTCAAAAAGTTGTAACTGTAAACATGTATGGATTCGTGTTTTTATGGTTCCGTAGCTAAAAGCATAAAATAACTTATTATAACTTCGATATTATGAACCTATCAATCATAAAAATATTTATTTAAAATCCTCATACTAAGTCCATTCATTTTATACAGTTATTATTTTATAATTATTTTTGTAATTTAGCTCCCAAAAGTATCTCAAATTTTTTTAAATCATTTATTCACGTTCCACGTCCATCGTTGGATCACCTGATATAAAATATGTGTAGTGTATTTCTTTTTTTTTATGTGACGAAGGTAGACAACTGAGCTCTCAGCCCACCTGATGGAAAGCAGGAACTGAGGCCCATGGACATAGTGCCCAAAAATCGTCTATGCGCTCCTACCCTGAGGACTTAGATGGATTGCCTCTATCTATGCCAGAAATTACAACCCGTAGTATCAGTTTCGGGTCAAATAGGCTGTAACAGAGTTATAGACAGACAGAGTCAGACAGACTGACACGCGAGTGATCATATAAGGGTTCCGTTTTTCCTTTTGCGTCACGGAACCCTAAAATGAACTTCCCGCACTAAAGCGTAAAAAAGCACCATCTGCACTGAAAAAAGATATTTTCGCTAGCGCAAACGTGCAACCGCGGCCGAATCACCGTAGCGGTAAATGTTTGAAGTTTGGAGAATAAATCTTCATGATACTGCATCGTTCCATCGATCAAAATAATGATGATCCAGCAAATGATGTGGCGATCAGTAGCTTACCGACTGTTGTAGTTTGGAATGTGGCACGAGATAATAGTACATTTCGATACAAGTGCATACATTTTTTTTTCGACGAGTGTGAAAGTTCGAGCCCAAGTGAAACGAGGACGACAGTCACCCGAGTTAAAAAGAAGTTTTTCCGCGTGTATCAACCGACTTTTTTCATAACAAGTGCCTTAAAAAGAGAAATTTACGCACGCGAATCGTGTGCAAAGTTTACTTTTCCACATTAGTTAGGAACGCATTTTTCTCCGCATCTTCCTCCATAGATCTGCATCGTGGTGCCGTGGATCCGCATTAATAAAATAAGGCGATTTTGACACCGAATACATAATGATGTGGTAGGTTGAAGGGTCATGGCTCACATTCACATTGAGCAACGAATGTTTAAAAGTTCATTATTTTTTTTTAGTAAACATTACATCGACATTATGATAATATAATAATAATATCTTTATTTCAGAATTAATAATTATATTATAACAAGATACATAGATTATAACAAGATGGCGCAGAAGAATTAAAAAACATATATTTTTTAATATAAAATATATAAATAACTGTATTTATTTCCGCATTTTTCTTTAAAATTATGCATTTTTGAAGCATTTGCATTTCAGTGTCTTTACAAGTGTCTATAAAATTTACAGGTCACTCCCATAACCTTGGGTGTCGTCGAAGTCGACTAAGTGTCACCGACCATATATTATTTTTATTGATGATTGATGACGTCATCAATGACACACTACTTTGATCGCCAATTCGCTTACTCAGTGTGGCAATTATGGGCATTACCTTCATATTTTGACATGCGTCAATACAAATTGATAATACAAAAGGCCTATGTCCAGCAGTGGACTGCAATTGGATGATGATGTTATAAGCTCATTATAATCAGTACTCTTATGTATCAGTAATCAATAGACTTACAAATATGGGGTGTATAAGATGTTCAGCGGCTGATAAAATACTCTTATTAAAAAGGGAATTACAATTACGGAGTCTTTAATGTTATATAAAATTTCCTCGACTTTTTTCGACGTAACTCGTCACAAAATTTATTTTTGAGTACAATGCTATCACAATGTGTTCTAATATTACCACACTTTTTGCCTGACAATCACAAATTAAGAATTTGCGCAATAAAGTGCTTACTCTACTACTACTTTCAAATAAAACAATTTCGAACATATTTTTTTTTCGCTGTCTGCCGGTTTTAAATTACTACGGGACCCTGATTATGGTCTTGGCCGTTTTTTTTTTATTAGTACGTGGTTCTAAGTAGTGTGAGTATTCCAAAGAATGTTTTATAAGACTTATAAGGAATATCCATTAATTTATTGTATTGCGACATTCATTGAAAATCAGTAAAAATATAAAAAAAGGGATTAATACTGTATATTTGAAACGTTGACCCCCGGCTTCGACTGTACAGTATTAATTCGCGAAATGCAGTTGAAACTGCATCGTTACATCCATCAACTACGTTATCCTGGCCATGACGCAGATCGGAGATCGCCGCTTAGCTTGTTGTGGTGCAAGACATAAGAAAATGTGGGTAAATTAACTTTATATTTTAGAATTAGTTACTAATGTCAATGTATTCTCTGTAATTTTGATGTCCTCTACTGCCTTATTAATCTTATGATGTTACTTTTGGTTAAGGTATTGTTGTATTTGTACCGATTTCACTGATTAGGAACTTAATTAATTAATAGTTCAAAAACACAGAGTACGTAACAGTAACTTTATTTTATCGGAACCGTACCACAGATAACAAAATATTTGTCTTAGTGTGGCCAGATGCCACAAATGTCACTATCATGTATTCTAGTTGCCCTAAAAACCAGCGCCATGGCTAAAACTTTAGCTAGCGGCATATGCTGAGTGGCATCCATTTTGGTGTTGTTTTTAGTTTGAGACGTTTTTTAATTAAATTTAAGTTTACCTTTTACATCAAATAAATGAATTCTATTCTATTTTAATGTGAGACTCAAACATTTTAAATAATTAGCGAAACGGGTTACTTACGTCATTTAAGTCGATAATTGCTCGACATGTTTCGATTTTGATCCATTTAGAGGATCCTTCTCATGGAGTGCCCGCCACCAAAATACACACGTCGTTGGTACACGTCGTGCTTTGGTCGTGGGTACTCCATGACGAGGATCCACTAAATGGATCGAACATGTCGAGCAATTATCGACTTAAATTACGTGAGTATGAGTAACCCGTTTTGTTAAATATATATGTTTGAGTCTCACGTTAATAATTCAAAAATAATAAAGCTAAGTTGATTGTAAAATCTTTTTTTTTGTGTATAAAACAAGCATATAGCCTGCCTGATCGTAAGCAGTTATCATAGCCTACAAACGCCTGTAAATCCACGGGATAAACATGCACATTGCCAAACCTGCTTTTATATCGTTATCTACTTAGTAATTTTTCACAAATTTCTCAAAGGTTAAGTGAGAGAGACCAAATTCAAGTTCATTTATTTTTGCCACCTAATTACCCACTTGTTTTTTTTAATAAACAAATCGCTTCAGGAAACCGTCTTTCTTTGTTATTTTATTATTTTCTTTATCTAAAATTGTTATTATATATTTGATTTTTAATTAATAATGGTTTTACCTACATTAATTTTTGCGGTTAAACCCGCTATAAGCACCATACTTACACCGCATATAATGCATCTAAATCCAGCCAAATGCGGCATCGAATAACAGCACTCACGTCCCATTAGAACACTAAAGGTCGTAAGCGACGGCCATTTCATATTAACATATGACCTTTCTGATAACAAATAGGTTGAGCACTGATATACTATTAACGGGTTATGAGATTCGAGAGATTTTGGGAGGAAATTTGGATTTACTGGGTTCTTTTGATGTTGGTAATTTGAAGCTTAGCTTTATTTTGTATAAAGTGCTACAAATTATAGTTGAAATCATACTTAACCACAAACGGGTCTTAATCGCGTACACTTACATTTAGTAGTATCCTGACGTTTCGGGCATGACGTTTCACCCGTGGTCACAGGTAGACTCTAGATTTCAAAGGTCTATTTTTTTATTATGTAACGATTAGAAGACATTGACTAACAAATCATAATATATTTCGTGGCCCACTATGTAACTTACATCAGCAACAATAGTTTTTAGGTAAATTTCTAAATTATAAATAACTTCATAAAATTAAAAATTTTACATGTCATAAATAATAAAATAAAATTAGGATGTCAATTAATTTACAGTTTACATTCATTCATCTATTGAACATATTGTGAAAACACAAATCAAATTATTTATTAACTAAAAAATTATTTATTAATTATTTATTATCAAAATATTTAGTTAATAAATAATTTCGATGTCGCAGGAGTCCGCTGGATGCGGGTGGCGCAGGACCGGTCATTGTGGCAATCTTTGGGGGAGGCCTATGTTCAGCAGTGGACGTCTTTCGGCTGATATGATGATGATGATGATGAAATAATTTCGACGGTGGAAAGGAGAAACCCTTTAAGCGACATTTTGGTCAAAAATGAGTTTTATATATCGACGGAACCGGCTTTTTTTTCTGCGTCGCTTAAGCCAAGTAATACTGAGATCTGACGACTTCAATGTCGCTTAAGGTATAATGAAATAATGGTCAAATTTAAAGACAGGGATGGTAAGCGACGCAATTATTGGCTAAAATTTAGACAGTGTCACTTAAGCATACACATTTATATACATAGTCGTATAAGTTTTTTTTTTCAAGTGCTACTGTTGTCGGTTAATTGCATGTCATACAAATTACCTTGCCTTTACGCGACACTTTTCTGACTAAAATAATTTCGACGGTGGAAAGGAGAAACCCTTTAAGCGACATTTTGGTCAAAAATGAGTTTTATATATCGACGGAACCGGCTTTTTTTTCTGCGTCGTTTAAGCCAAGTAATACTGAGATCTGACGACTTCAATGTCGCTTAAGGTATAATGAAATAATGGTCAAATTTAAAGACAGGGATGTTAAGCGACGCAATTATTGACTAAAATTTAGACAGTGTCACTTAAGCATACACATATTTATACATAGTCGCTTAAGTTTTTTTTTTCAAGTGCTACTGTTGTCGGTTAATTGCATGTCATACAAATTACCTTGCCCTGTAAGCGACACTCTTCTGACTAAAATAATTTTATTTACAAACCGTAGGGTCGCTTAAAGGCTCGTTTCGGAGAATTCTTAGGTCAATATCAATTAAGCGACATTTATTTCAGAAGGTTCCAAGTTTATTGAAATAACGTTATTACTATTTCATAGATATGATAATTTGACAAAGTACGTTCAAAGAACACAAGTCTCTAAAGTGGCCACAAAAAGAGATACGATTTTTTTTCCTAAAAATAAAACTTTAAAACGCTCTCCTGGACAATTACCAAAATGTCGCTTAACAGGTTTCTCCTTTCCACCGTCGATTTTATTTATAAACCGTAGGGTCGCTTAAAGGCTCGTTTCGGAGAATTCTTAGGTCAATATCAATTAAGCGACATTTATTTCAGAAGGTTCCAAGTTTATTGAAATAACGTTATTACTATTTCATAGATATGACAATTTGACAAAATACGTTCAAAGAACACAAGTCTCTAAAGTGATACGATTTTTTTTCCTAAAAATAAAACTTTAAAACGCTCTCCTGGACAATTACCAAAATGTCGCTTAACAGGTTTCTCCTTTCCACCGTCGATTTGATTTGTGTTTTAATTATTAAAAAATTTAACAATTATTTATTAATTATTTATTATCAAAATATTTAGTTAATAAATAATTTGATTTGTGTTTTCACAATATGTTCAATAGATGGCAGCACCATCTCTCTCTAGCTATTCTAGAAAACTGTAAAGTATTCTAAATAGGAGGTGCAGGAATGTAGTTATTGCTTGCCCTTAGAGAATGGTCAAAGGCGCCTAGCCTTGTAAGGGATTGCATATACCCGAGAAATTTGACCGGTGGTTGCTAAGACCGAGTGGCCGAGGGGTACAGGCATCAGCCGCGAAAGCTGAGTACGTGGGTTCGATCCCCACCTCGGACATAGGTGGTCTTGGTCGTTTTTCTTTGGTATATGACATCTAATATTTATAATTTATATAGTATTAAGTAGTGTGACTACTGGAGAAAAATTAAAAGTACAAATCAAAATATTTAGTTAATAAATAATCTGATTTGTGTTTTCACAATATGTTAAATTTCTAAACTTAAAAAAACGTGGAACAAAGTTTTTCTTTTAAGTCAATGTCTTATTTTTATATGACATTTAATATTTAAATTTATATACATAGCAATGTTAATACATAAAAATACACCTAAAAAATAAAAAAGCTATTTGAGGAGTTCCACAAAATATTCATGAAGTGACTTGTTACCTTTTTATCACATAAGTGTTTGTACATGAGCCCCCAATTGGATAGTGGTTGCTACCTTAATTAAACCATTCGTTTACATATGGAACCACGAAATCGTCGTTTTCATACAATTTGTGCAGACCGCAAACTGTTTTAAATAATTGTCTTGTAATTCGTTTGGTTCATTGTGAATTCCATCACACAATACGAAACGGATTGTTAAATATTACCTTGTTATTTAAATTACTTATGTAGCTGTGCCTACGAACAAATAAAACATGGAAGCCACACGCCATACTAAATTGTTTTTCAATAACCGTCCTGATTTTTTGTTGACAAATGTCACCCCCTCTTCAATGCATAACGGTAACGAATTTCAATATCAACCTATAAAAACTTAAACAGCCATTTAAAAATAGTTGTGATTGGTCCATCAAAGTTTTGATTGGCTATATTATACAAACATTTGTCAAAGATGATGCGCCGAAATATGCGCGGTGTTAAGAAAAGCGCTATGTCCTGCCCATCTTGGCACAATTGAGCAATTGTGTTTAGGGGCATTTTTGAGCTGGCGTTAGACGTCCATGTTAAATATTATGGTCGCGAGCTGTGTAATCTGCGATATTAATAATATTGATTTGTTGCCAGGAAGCGTGACGGCTGGTAAACTAAAAGTCCTTACGAATTAGTAGCCTATTTTGGATGAAAGAGCCTCTGGGCGTCCGTTGGCTCGTTGGGTCGATGACGTTCGCAAGATTGCGGGACACTTCTGGGTTAGATTGGCTCAGGCCTGGGATAAGTAGCGTACTAGAAGAGAGAGAGGCCTATGCTGTCTCTGTCATCTCATATAATTTTATATTTGCACATAATTTTTCTATTAATTTACTATTTATAATGTATATTTTGTTTCCTTAATAATATTTATTTATCTACATTATTACACTACTTCCTCGTGTTTATTATATTTATATTTAAAACTAATGGAACTCCGTGCAGTATGCTCGCTCGCTATATAGGTACTCCAGCCTATATTCCGCCGCCGGGCACCACGGAAGACCAGCGCTGTGGCACTGTCATAGTGTGATGTTTTGTCAGCCTACCCTAAACTCCAGTAATAAACTAGTGTCCACTGAGAACGGTCGTTTGCCTTGTACTCGCTCCTTATACCCATATACTACATATTGGCGGCGAAGATGGCTGGATTTATCGGGAATTTAAGTGTTTTCGACCATAAGTCACAAGATTGGCAGATATTTCATAGTCGGTTAAGCCAGTTTTTGTTACTGAATGGTGTGAGCGAAGATGCAAAGCAGTGTGCGGTATTGCTAACTCATTTATCCGATGAGTCATACAGATTAACAAATAATCTATTGCATCCGAAGAAGGTGGAAACCGTTGGCTATGCGGAGCTAGTTAAAGTACTCGATGACCATTTTACGCCGAGAAGGTCGACGTTCGCTGATCGAGCAAAGTTTTACGATGCCACAATTTTGGCCGGTGAAAGTCTTGAAGATTGGGCAGCGCGACTGAGAGGGCTAGCGGTATTTTGTGAGTTCGGATCTGCGCTGGACGTTTTGCTACGAGATCGTTTCGTTCTGGGTTTGAAGGCGGGCCCTGAGCGTGATCGCCTTTTCGAGAAGAATTCGGCGACACTCACCTTGGCGCAAGCGTTAGAAGTAG
>JALPQI010027823.1:0-16702 GCA_025490895.1 Thaumatotibia leucotreta | reverse complement strand
CTTGCAGACAAAGAATATGTTATGAGACGAAATATTGGTATTCCCTAAGGAATTTCACTTTTCTATTACTCCCACTGCAATATGCACAAGCAATGGCGCGCTTAGAAAAGCAAATGTGATGAAAAATGTTGAAACCCGCGTAAAATAGTAGGTATTAGCTACTGTAACATGCCTAGGTAGTAGGTACTTCTGAAACATGAACTAAACTCTAGGGGGTCTAACTACACTGCATCCTAATACTCCTGAAACCTCCCTGACAACGGAAATACAGCACCTTGTTTATATGGTATAAAGCATCCGAAAATTGAGCGTCCAGCTGTTCGCCTGTGTCTGGAAAATCTTCGTTGCGTTTGTATTTAAGTAAGTACTCGTACCTAACCTACTTTTAATTGATATCGGACAATCTAATTAGCATCTTATGGGATGGTAGGCGAAAATGTAGGTAAACTTAGACAGGATAACACTATCCTTACATATTATGTAATGTAAAATGTTAGTTGGAGACTAACATAGTAGGTATGTAGGCTAACATTTAGTAATATAAATGTTACTCCAACAAGGTCTAAAATCTAAATGTCCGATAAACCACTAGTACATCATCAGTATCGTAGTTGGTAATAAAGCAAGTCGGCAAATGTCCATCAGATCATTCAATTTGGTCTACTACTACGTGTCTAATGAATATATATCTTCAATCTTCTAACTCCATAGAACTACCCAAAATACCTACACATTTTATTACTTATTATACTTGAGGCCCTAGCACATCTTGTACAACAATATTGGCAGCAATTTGTGACCTGCTCGCAACTTCTCATCTCTTTTGAATCAATGTAATCAAAAAGGGACGGGTAGCCGCGACAAGGTTCCTGTCATGCACGATATGTGCTAGTGCCGTTGATCAAGTATAATACTATGAATTTCTTAGGTCAATCTATACTCGTAATTATATTGCCACATTGTTCCTAGCGAATAGAGACCCGCTGCGGTAAATACTAGTGTTTTGGGACATAAGTAACTTTCTTTGATAACTTTTTTATTTACCAGTAAGTAGCTGTACCAAAAAATATAATACTCTAAAGAGTTGTACATAACGGCGACGGATAGGTATTACCCGAAGAGTACGGGAATAACTTCTTTACTACAGCTGTTGTTATATCTGTACAGTTAAAAGTAGGGATTTTAATACCAAACCAACAGTTGGTTTTTGCTTCACAAATATACAATACAATATAAAGTCATTTCCTAATTGGCGCCCTCTAGTTAGAACTTAGACCATTTAGAAAAGCTGTTCTTTTAACTGGCGCCATCTAGTTTATTGATGAGTAATGATTGTACAACTGACATTGGGTACTGACGGGAGGTGTAGTAGTGTGCGTTACAGGGTAAAATTACATAATTTTCTAGTTTTTTGCATTATTGCGATTTAGAAGAACAGTATTTTGTGCAGGTTGCTATCAATTTGTACATTAGATTTTTTGCTCCTTGCGCGTATCTCAAAACATGTTAACTCTGATCTTCGGTTTAGCAGAAAATGACGAAAATATGGTGTTTGTGCAATTGTAGCGCCATCTTTTAGCAGATAAGCGGCAGGGATAGGGTCGAATCCACCTTAACGGAAGATGAATTAAGATGATTCAAATGACGAAATAGAATAAATCAGCTGTAGAAATAAACATCTTTAACAATGAAGACAAAATGAGGTCTGTGTATCAGTGAAATAGACGAGCGAAATAAGCGCTTAAGTAATTTATCTGAGAGGTATATTTAGATCTCTAATGGCGTCTGTTTATCATAATTATCTGAAAGTATTCCACCACGAGACGAGGCGCGGCAATACGTGTCAGATGTCAACTTTTATCAGTTATCACTTGACATTTAACATTGTACCAGTTATAATTTGAAATTTCTGTAATCTTTTACCTCACAACTGTGAACCTCGGATGAACTGTGTTAACAATTTGATTCTGATACCAAACATACTTTATTTTAGACCTACAGTTTTTAATAACCTACAGTTTTTTTGTCACGTACGTACGGTTTCAAAAGGGGTAAAAGAAAACAAAATTTAAAAAATACCTATAAAATTTATTACACCATTAAAGTTTTGTAAAAAAGATTTACTGTTAACTTACCTAATCACTAAATGTGGTAATAAAATGTGATGGATGTATATCGACCACTCACGATTGACACAATGAGTATTTTTTTACATTTGGGTACTTCATGTTATGTTACATACGAATAATTTGACTAAATTACAAAATTACTTTGATGGATTATATAGTTAATTATATAAAATACAATACTGCTCAGGATTAAATTGTATGCAACATGTTTATTTCACATCTCGGCCGTTACATAAAAGTACCCTTTTTCTTCAGATCTAGCAGTTCTAAGTCAAATTACACCAATTACCTTTTCCTAAAATGGTTAAGATATTCACATCTTAAAGCATCATTTTGTGTACCTATGTATTTATCCCATTGTGAATATGGATATTACGTATTCAGTAACCGATTTAATTATACAAAATGTACTGATATAATAATAATTTATTTGTTTCACTATGCATACCATGATATTATACTTTACATATTTATTTAGCTACTCTCAATACTCTCATATAAATCATTCTGTACATTACACTCGCTTTAAAAGTATACCACATTCACACACACATTCATAATCATTGTTAAGGTAGAAAATACAGTCCAGTATATAATACAAAATCAGTTTGACTTATAAAAACGTCAACGTATGTATAATATTTATTTCATTGTCTGTCGTTAGCAAAATATACAAAAAATGTATTCGCATCAGGTATGTACAAGAATATCATAAGATATTTTGGAAATTAATGCATTGTAAAAAAAGCCAATTTACAAAAGCCTGCTCGCGGATATGGCAGTGATCGCCTAAAATTATTTGAGCATTTCTTTCGTTGATCATAATCTCAGGACATCAACACATTCACTGTTTGAGAAAAAACTAAAGCCATTTGCGTTAAAATTCACTATTGAGTGCCATGTGGTTTGTGACATAAATTATAATTATATATTTGGTGGGGCTGTAACGATTAAACAGTGAGTGTGTTAATACACATTCTTTTATTAAAAATTAAAACTAAACACTAAAACTAACTGAATACAACATCTACAACTCATCGGTCATTTCACGCAATAATTGCAAGTCTATACAGTTCAATAATATTGACTATTATTGGTTCGGGTATACCGAGAATTTAAACTAGTAAGATAGTATTATGTAGTTTGACCAGAATACGACAAAACGCAGTCCTTATAATGTTTACTGACCCTCACTGTCGCTGTCACTCTTATCTGAAAAGACAACAAGTCGTTTAGCATTGCATCATATTGAATGATCTTATTCTTATCTAAACATGCTTGTTTGTGCATGCTCAAAAATTTAAGCACTCGGCGACTGATAACAATTATTGTTATTGATGTATTTAAAATAGAAGTTCAGCGAGTGACTCAATTTATGACGCATGTTAACCAGAAAACAAATAGAAAACATTGTAACTTTGTAACAGACTTCCAATAAAATCCTTCCATAAAACAGTTTACTATCTAACTTCGTAGTGTAGCTTTACTTGAAAAATATCTAATTTGCAAGTTGATAAACAACGATATCTACGAAAAATATCAAATCAACGATATCTCTGTTCATTTGATACTATTTATTTGTTTTGTTTGATTGTTTTGTACCTTCTAGAATCTTTGAATTGAGGCAATTATCTATTAAATTTAATGGAATAATAATGGAAGTTTGTTGCCATATTATTTTTATTTAGTTATTTACAAGCGATAAGTTAGATTAGATAGTAGGTAGGTAATGCGATGTTAGAGCGATAAACAGCAATGACTTTGTTTTATTAAATAGTAGTCATTTTAGTCACATAATATTATTTTATTATGCTGTGCGTATTTTGGATATTTAGGCCTTAAATAGATAAAATAAAAAAGTTAGGTAGGTACTCATTATAGTCATTATATTTCGTATACGTTAATGTAAATTAAATCATTGTATTGAATAAGGCCTAAATACCTACGCAAACCAGCATAAGCGTGCAAAAGCTGCAATCGAAAACATAAAAGTGCATCTAACTATGTGCCAAAACTTACTGACCTTTCTTACCCGGGTACGCATGCCTCTTTAGTCTGTCGTACAGATCTTCTTTCGTCCCGTATATACTAGCGTTGGACCGCGCTAAACTGTTCATTTTCCCGTTCATTCCGTTGTGCAAACTCTCTTTCATGTACGTTTCGTTGTAGAAGTTCGGCATTTCCCAGCCGTCTTCTTCATCGTCGTAGTAATGTGCGTATGTGGAGTGATGGGAAGGAGCAATGGACTCCGCGTATGGCGTGTGCGCCCCGTAGTAGAAGTTCACTTGAGAACCGTTTTGGTCGATTGCTGGAGTTAGTGTTTTCTTTGGTTCCTTCTTCTTTGTCGACCTGTAAGTACGATAGGTTTATGAACAAAACATTGCCTTAAGACGGATTTCTTTTGAGGAATTCGTGAATTCGCTGGCCGCTAAGCATATCAATGCAATATTATACAACGTGCAAGTACAAATTAGGTAACAGCATACGGTATACCTATTTATTTGATATTTGACAAGAAGTTTGACATACCTAAATATTTTTTAGGGTTTCGTAACAAAATAGAACAAAAGGAATCCTTATATTTTATTTAGATTCGGCTAAATAATAATCAGGATCAGAAATGTAATGTATGGCATCAATCACAGTTCATACAAATTGGACGGTTTCGCTGATTCAAGTAATTTTGTTGATAAACCCGCAACGGGCGTGTCTCTACTTAGGATGGCGGGATGTAGCATTAAATATTTAAACAAAAAGGTCTACGAGGGACTAACCGTAGGTACCTACTTATTACGTTACGTGTTAAACACGATGCTTAACTAACAAGGTTGTCTTGTTTCTCTGATTGCATCAAATGTCCGTAAATTTCCGGAGAAAAACCAAATTACGGAAGCGCACTTCCACACGAAATCGACCTAAGGACTGTATCGTTAATTATAAATACAACTTTACTTGGCTGTATTTTTTTTATATTGCATTTTTACATAAAAAATATACATGTGTCTAATTACTGCTTCAATAAGGTACAAATTTCATTCTGAAAGCTCGACGTGAAGTATCTGGATTAGACACAACTAACCCAATCCTCCCGAGTAATAAAAAAATATTTCAAATCAAATCAAATCAAATCAAATAATTTATTGCACACATATTACAATGGCAGATCGTAAATTTTTTTGCAGTATTTGTCCGAAATACGTTTGAGAGGCTATATTGAAAGCATCATAAAGACCCTAAAATAAATAATTTGGAAAGTAGCCATATATCACATAACACTCAAAAAGATCTACGCCATACACTCAGAACATAGAAACGCAAAATAATACATATTTCAAGAGTTAGAACAGGTTGAACTTGTATTTATAAATAACAATACGGTCTATACAACCGGTCACATCAATCATTTGTCGCGTTAAACCGCGTGTGCATATACCTGCCACAGTCGACATCATGACTATTATATACCTAATACAAGATTCCGCCATAGTTCAATGGAAGGTGAAGCAATAGGTAAGTAGAAATGTATTATCTCGACTTTACGTTTGAAATTCGGTGTCGTACGAATGCTTTTGATACCGTTTGGATGTCAGCTAGGTCGTACAGCGATCGCTGTGGCGTAGGTACTTAATTATGCGATTGGGAATCGGGAATTCGACACGCGACACAATCGTCACGACTAGTTTCGAGTACAGTCGTTCGAAAGACATTTAAAGAGGTCTGGTTCTGGGTTTTCATTCCCATAGTTTTGACTGCCACCTCGCGTTCATATTAATATACAAAATAATACGATATAGGGGTAAATTCACGAAAGTAGGCACGAATGGATTGACTAAATGACAGAAAGTATCTATGTGTGGATGTCAAAATGACAGTAGATACAGGTTGGTATAGGACGACCGCGTACACAGAATGATAGATGTCATTCATTTCATTCATTCCATTCGTGCCAGCTTTAGTGAATTTACCCATATTTATGGACATTCAGCATGCGACTGCTGATCCAGCAAACGGGTTACGGATGCAAATATATCGTCTGCTTTCTCAGTGAAATATACATAATATGTAGGTACTGTAAGTCATATCGAGGCGGACCACGCTGTGTGATTAAGTGATATGTGACAGCTAGCTGTGAATTGTACTGTAGGATCGTTGCTAAAAAGGACATTCAACCAATTTGATTCTAGGCCAATCTAGAACCATGTTAAAAAGACGTATCTAATAAATGATTTTTGACAGTTTAATTTATATCGTCGGTTTGACATAGTTAGACGTGTGGCTTAGAGTTCTAATTGGTTGACTGTAAGTAGGTACCTATAGGTCTCTAATAAGTACCTACGTACGGTCAAGGTAGAAGTTATAGATGCGCGTAGAGTGCAAAAAGGTATATATAGGTACACAACGCTATTAATATTACTATAAGGTCGTGTATACACATTTTGTACTTGCGTGCATCTATATCTTTTACCCTGACTCTCTCTTGCCTGGAGGCGAAACATCGAAAATCTAACAATTGTCTCTGTCACGCTTCATTTAGTTGGTGTGATAAGACAACTCAAGTTTCAAGGTAGAACCTCTTGAAAAATAAATCAGAACTTACCTAGCGCAAATCATCCATACAAGCAGCACTAAGAATATGATGAAGATGACACCGCCGGCCACTCCACTGGCGATGTACGCGAATTCACTCTTGTCTCGGCAATGGCGTCCTGTGAACGAGCCCGTACACCTGCAGGATGGTTCGCCTCTGGCGTCTTTAACGCATTCTCCGCCATTGTCGCAGAATTCTAGGCATACATCTGTAAATAATAAGGGACATGTTGGATTGATTGAGTTGGTAGGCCAAAGGCATAACAGCTTAAGGTATGCTGAAGTATCTCTTACGTTGAGTGATCTGGAACTTCTTAACGTAAGTCAAAATATCGAAAGTTGAAGCTTTTTGAGATATCAAATATTGAGGCCCTATTTGAGAGGCAAATCTAAAATACCTACTACAGAGAGTAGGTACAGTCAAGGGCATTAATATATATACACTTCTCCATACTGATCCCTTACAAATGTGTCTATATATTAATGCACTCGACTGTACAGATTATAGAGTATGTGAGGTCTGCCCTTTATGTTACCTAACCTTAAACTAAACCGTACTGTAGAATGCCTTGGAAACTAGATTCTTTGAAGTACATAAGTAATTACTTGGTGAAAGTGATGAAACCACTTACTAGTATTGCCTTATGCCTTATACATATTTCAAAATGCTTATTGAAAATTTCTAAAGTCGACTCTGTTTAAGCTGGGAAAGCGAATAGCACGAACGGTAAAGAAAATACGGTAAGTTACATCATTAAAAGTTGATTAGAGAATGTATTTATACATATTCTAGAACTTTGAAGCTCGCCTTGCATGGTTTGTAACTTTTAAGCGTGTTCAAAGATTTGACCACAGATAAGTGCGCTATTAGATGCTTCACTACACTAATTGTTTCATTTTATATTAAAGGGAAACTAGGGGAATAGAAAGTGCTCGAGAAATACGTATGTGTACGTTCTTGTCTTTTAGAACAGCAGTTTTGATGGGGATGAAACTGCCGATACCTATGTTAGCGGTTTCAGTTGTAAATATGGAACCACCTATGCGATCCCATTAATTTTTATTCGGGCAAATAGATTTTTCCTTACCTATACAAACTTTTCCAGTGCCGTTGAACCCGGGCTTGCATTGGCACTTGAACTCGCTCGTCTCCGGTATGAGAAGACAATATGCGTTGGTGTCGCAGTGCATCTCGGGGCCGCTCATCTCGCAAGGGTTCGTGCATTCCGATTCTGATGTCTGTAATGTTTAGAAAAACATTTGAATATTGTCTTGAAAGTTCGAAGTTCTTCGAAGAACTGGAATCTGTTGGGCTAACTGTTATCTTTAACCCTTAAATGCATAGTTATGTATTATGTCAATCATGTATTCTTGACTCGATAGAGTTGTTACATGATTAATATATGTACATGAGTTGAATTCTGACATGTTGATGTCAGAATTCAAATTTGAATAAATCTTTGTCAAGGTCATGCATTTAAGGGTTTAAGACAAATACATAGGAAATGTCTTGAAAGTGTTCTCATTTCCCCGCTGTTTTCCTTATCCGACTTAACCTTATAAGAAACCCTTTATGAAGATATTCTAATAACATCATATGCTAAAGTGCTTCTGACGTCAAAGTTAAAGTAAAGAATGGCCGCAGCCGTTTGTCACGCGAACCGAAGGCATGGTATGGAGGAGGCAAGGCAATTTGAGGCTTTATTTATTACCGCCTGTTTCGTAACTTGTATACGCTGCGACTTTTACATCTTCCTTTAGCGAGCAAAATTCTGCTAAGGGATGAATCGGTGTGTTTTGTGTATCAGTAGGAAGTGCATATACCTTATTACAATTTTATTCAAAAAAATATTACTGCGCAACCGTTTCACATCTGTGATCTCGATACATTATACATTAGCAGACATCGTTAATTATATATCAATTTTGGTGCAGCGAACATATTTAGCGTAATAATTTGTGTTAACCGCATATGTACTCTGAATTATAGCTGGAATAGATAATTAGGGATAATAATAGGGATATGAACCTTGATTCATTCTTTTGGCCGTGTGGTGACGGCAGTAAGAATACATTTGTCACCACCCCAACTCCTCCTGCGGGTGTCGTAAGAGTCGACTAAAGGATTGAAGTGTCACTGACCATTATTTTATAAAAGATTGATGATGGGCAGCAGCGTCATCATAGTGGACACGTTACTGCGATCGCCAATCCGCTTGCCCAGCGTGGCGATTATGGGCATTTCCCTCCTAATGCGTCTATGCGCATAGTTAATAGGAGAGGCCTACGTCCAGCAGTGGACTATCATAGGCTGATGATGTGAACCTTGATTGCTCCACCTCCTTAGAAAATTTTGCAAATCCGTTATTTCTACTATGCTGCATGAATATTGCTATAATATTAACGATATCTGTTAATTAGGAATTAAATAAACAACATTAAAATTTGATTAATATCAAAAGTACAATGTACAGATGTACTGAATAATTAACTTTTTATTCATACGGAAACGTTCGAATTTGTCTTTCTATCTCAATTAGCTTCAGTGCAGTGGATACTGAAGTTCATTCTGACAGCATTATGAATTCGGACGGGAAATTGCTTTGTGTCAATTTATTTGTTTTTAACTTTAGGTACAAATAGTTTGGAGTGGAGTGTTCATTGAAAAATAGAAAAATTCTTGTCATAACCACGTAAAAAACCGCTTTCAACCAATTTCTTCATCATCTTCCCATTCATCAGATCCCGACTTGGTTCCAATGGGACCATTTCAGTTTGTTTTGAAGTCGGTTAAAAAATATTCATCGAAATCGGTTGGCGTGAAAGTTATTCATCCATTTTGCTTAATGCAAATTTAAGACTTATATGGTTTTCTCATGGATACGATTGTTAGAACTGCAACGAATTAAGATGGGGCCAATCAGTAAGCATAAGCTTTCAAATAAAAAAAAAATTATCAAAATCGGTCCACCCAGTCGGAAGTTATGAGGTAACAAACATAAAAAAACATAGAGTCGAATTGAGAACTTAATTCCTCCATTTTTGGAAGTCTGATGAAAATGGCTAAATTGAATAAACTTACAGCTCCCGCTCCTCTCGTGCTAGTGTTGATTGGGCACGACAGGCAAGAGGTTTGTTGCGCCTCCGACTGATACGTTCCTTTCTTGCACTGGATACAGGTGTTCAATGTCACATTCAGGTAAGAGCCTGGAAAAATCAAACGCATTGTTAAAATAATCCCAAAAAAGATATTAATACCCAGCATGTGTGGCATATGGAGGCAGAAGAAAATGTTACGCTCATTATAGGTCTCTTCACTATGAATCTTTTAAGGTTTTTATTTCATATCCCTGTCTTGTATGTTACTTATGACACGAGTACTTACCTGTCTAACACTAGAAACTACATGTCCTTAGGCATTAATTATAAGCAACATATACGTACGTTTACATAATTTTAAACGAATTTGTAACCCCCGGGCAGTGATCGTGTTTAATATAAGGGCGACCTAATTCTGGGTACGGAAATATGCTTACCGCAACATAGTTCCGCTTATCAAAATTTGCTATGCACATCCTTTAGGAAAGGAAATCATAAGCGTTAGGTATTTCACACAGGGTTGGTAAGATTTATCTAAGATAGTTTAGCGAAGAAACCTCCCTTTATTTGAATTTACTTTTAATGTGTCCTGTTTTTTATTTCTTTACTTGATGTTTCCAATAAGAGGTAATGTAGGTATTTGCATACCTATAGTAGTTTTTGGCATGGACTTACGTATATGTAAGTAGGTATGCAGGCGAGTTTAATAGTACCTAATAGAAGTTATATAATTTTTGGTATTGCTTTATAAGATACTAGGCGCACTATACGCGACCATACTTCTAATTGGCGTGAAGTTCAGTAAGAATACATTCGTCACCACCCCAACTCTTCCCGCGGGTGTAGTAAGAGCCGATGGGATGCCTGTGGGATTGAAGAGTCAGTGACCATTCTTTGACAGAAGATTGATGATGGGCAGCAGCGTCATCATATGGGACACATTACTACGATCGCCAATTCGCTTGCCTAGCGTGGTGATTATGGGCATTTACCTCCTAATGCATCAATACGCATAGTTAATAGAGGCCTACGTCCAGCAGAGGACTGTAATAGGCTGATGATGTGATATGATTGAAAAATTTGCTTACTGTAATTTCTTAGCCTATGAACGTACCAGCTCTGCATACGGGGAGCGAGCACTGGTCAGCGCTAGAGGCCCCGGTTTGTGGTGTCGTCGTGCCCGATGGACAGGACGCGCAAGCAGCCCCGCTACCCAGCGCACGCCATGTTCCTCGTGGGCAAGGCTCGCAGCCTCCATCGCTGCCCAGTTGTTCGCCTGAACAAAAAAAATCTTTTGTGAAACAAGTAGGTATAAACAGCATAAGAACATAATTACGAGTACAATACCAACTCGTAAGTATGACCTTCACCTACGAACATACTTATAGTATAGTTTATTGAAGATGGGATGAGGCAAAGGGACTAAAACGACTAAAAGCTCTAACCTGGATTACCATCTTTAACTAAGCTATACATAATCCTTCGGATTCATAATGGGCATTGAAATAAAAAACTGCCTTTGTTGTTGAAAAGCTTTTGCCGTTTCTATTTAAATGTTTGAACTAATAGGACGTAGATATTAGTTAGTCATATTAGGAATTGACGAATACTGTATTGTGTGGGGTACCTGATGGGCAATCGTCTCTGCATTCAGCCGCGGAAACGGCTTCAGTGGCGCGAGTGGTCTGTCCCCTCGGGCAGGCCAAGCACGAGAAGGCTCCTTCGCGTGGTTGGTAGGAACCATGGCCGCAAGGACGGCACAGATCCGCTTCGGCGTCGTAGTATTTTCCGGCGGCGCATCGCTCTGAAAAATAATAGGAACCTCACTTAAATTCGGGAGATAAGGGTTAAATTAAAATGTAGCTATCACGGTATTGGTAGAGATCCCATACTTTACCTACACATAAAACCATGAAAATGTAAAGTGAACGCTTAGCTGGGCTGACATTCCTTTGTTTCCTGACCGAGGAAAGCAGACTGTTGAGGGAAGCAGAGGTTGCCGTGCTTGGCGATGTCTATAGGTTTTTGTCCATATATGGATGTTTTAGTTACTACTTAATCAGCAATGCATTGTAATGTCGTAACAGTGCTCCTCAATAGTGGAGCAAAATGGCCGCCTAAAGATTTTTATCATTTATGACTTATGATTTCATTCTCGTCATCTTCAACAGCAGCTTTAGATACCGCTTGTTATTTAGATGATAAGACTGGACTCACCTTTGCAATCAGCCGCACTTCGTGCACCTGTTGCTTGTGTGACTCCGGGTTGTCCTGCGATAGCGGGGCAAGGGGAACATTGCAACTGGCCAGCCTCCGATTGGTATGTGCCAGATGGGCACGGCTTACAGCTGTCACTGGCCGCGTCCAGGTATGTACCGACTGCGCAGGCAACTGTAAGGAATACATTTCATGATTAGCTCTCTAAAATATGGTTATTCAATCACTAAAGTGTTGTTCTGAGAACTCTCGTACTTTGGAAGGCATGAGTGATCAAATAATGTAGATATGTCGACACCTGTGACGTCACTACGTTTTTTGTAAAACGTGTCAATAAACTCACGAACTTGGGGATTTTATAACTCAAACAAATTCCTGTCTCCAATAAAATAAGGATGATCTGTGTAATACTAACCGCAATCAGGAGCCATGACCACCTGGCCCATAGGGCAGGCGTAATCGGAAACTAGTTCCAAACTAGCCGGGTCTGGCACAGTATTCGGGAGGATATTTCGCACGTCGAATTGTTCGTCTTCGAGAATGAGTTTCTCCAGTAATCTTTGCACGGTGGATCGCTCGTTGTTGCCACTGTGGATTACTGGGTCGCTGAAAACATTAAATTTGAATTAATTAACTGTAGGTACGGTTTACTAATATGTGGCCGAATTTTTTATGGCATGTTATCACTTCCCGTAGTTCCATTTGGCAAAATCATCACATGACTGACCCATATTATCATTTTCCAACCTTTTTTTTTGTGACCTAGGGGAATTCGTTATGGATACCACCCGTTATGTCCAGCTGCGGTGTTCCACCGCTCGCTCTGTGTGCGGGGTTTCGGGAACGCTGCTGCACACATCCCAGAACCCCGCGAGCGTATCATTTTCCAACCTAACCTAACCTAGTGGCGAAATGAAAATTCGGCCCGATGTAAGTTGGCAAATAATAATTTGGTAAATATTGGTATGCCAAGTGAATCATCTGCCGTAAGTTGGTTGGGATGTAAAATCAGGCGAAAAATATTTCGGGTAACTAGCAGTACGAGTACACTCTATAGGTACGTACGCCAAAAACTATATTTTTGGGCGACGAAAATCCCTTAACTAATAATACTTATGTAAGATGCGACAACGGGTCCCACTTTACAGTCTCTATACTCTCTCTTGACTTTAAATCACTATCGGTTAGAGGTATAACTAAAGTCGTCCAGATCTAATTTTATAATTTATGTAGGCTTTTGCGCTGGACATTGTTTTCTATGGATATCCTAAGAAAAGAAATATTAAATTGTATCCGTTTTCGTAGTTCAGCGTAATGTGTCGTCTGGGTTTAAGGGCCGCCCCCTAATGTCTACTATCTAGGTACTAATTGAATTCGAATGTATGTGTGCACAAGTGCAAGAACATGCAATGCAAACTTACTTGACTGCCGGGAAAGCGATTTCAATGCTGTATGTATCACCAACTTGTCGCCCCTCCCTATTGCTTCGGGACCTAAGTGCAAGAAAATACCATGCAATAGTGAGGAAGAACATGCTTGTAATCTAATAGTGCTTGTACATTCAAAGGAATATTCTAAAGTAACGTGAGTGTATGCAGTGGCGTAGTTATACAGTGGCAAAATTAATAGTCTTCATCCGATAAAGTATCGTTTGGTATAGATACGCCACGAAATTTGGATAATGTGTCAAAACACATGCTGCTCCTTTCAAAGTTACTAGCTGTGCACTTAGCTTAGCTTTTTATTGATACTGTGCTCCTATATATTACCTACTCCAACACCTGTCTACAGGATTTCTAAAATTGATACTAGCTAAGTGTAGAAAAATGCTACTGGTCATATTTTGCAAACTCATCACTCACAAGACTACACAATATGACAGGGACTTTGGAATATTTTAAGTTCCATTGGTAAGCAAAATATGTATAACCAGTTGCGCTATTGTCCACACCATAAATACGAAATATTCCCGAAGTTTACGATCAAGGTGAGTACTGATGTAAGTTATCTACTTAGCAGTGCGATTATGTTCAATATTTATCAACTTACTCTTCAACTGGAATTATAGCATCCAGCACATACGTGTCTTCAGCTGTAGTTGTTGCAGGGGAAGATACTTGTCTCGTTTGCCGTACGTTAGCGCGATGGTCGCATTTCACATTGATATCTAATTCTTTGCATTCGCGAGTACCTGTATTAAGAGAAAAAAAAACATAAAGTCCCTCATGTCATTGGGAGGCACCTCACAAGGTAATACCAGCCATGGCAGTGATCTAAGATCCAAATTCAGACAGCACGGATTCCTTGGGCAGAGGGTTTTGTGCAAAAGTAGACTCCTTTCGGTTGATGATATGATTAACTATAGTAGGTCTGCCCATTGGAGAAAAAACACCAGTAAGTAGATATACTTGGTGTGTCTGATCTGGGAAGTTCTAAAGGATAAAGTAATTGGATATTTACCATCAACAGCATAAGAACAGAAGTTCCAATCTCTGTTAAGCTGGTTGATAGCGCCGCGAACCTTCTGTCGTAGTACAGCTTGTCCAGCATCGTTGCAAAGTACGGAACTCGGGAACAACATTGAAATTTTGAAGACTCGTTGTGCCGGATTTGCCGCTGCAAAATTGTATCATTAGTCAACTTGCAAGCTAATTTTAAATACAATTCCACTGTATTAAATCTTTCTTACGTGAGCATGCAGGGTAAACCATTGGCAGAGTCGGATTGGCGGTAGGCCTCCAGAAGCCCTCAGCACCGCAAGTGTAAAATGGAGGTACAGGCTGCGAGAATCGAAGGCCATCGCGACAGGCAATTTCGCACACCTTGAATTGTCCTCCTGCACCCCAGTCTCGGCACGATTGATATCCTCCAAGTGGGTCGGACAATGGAGGACAGAATTCAGCTGGAAAAAGTGTTATGAATTATTAATTTATTATAGTCATCTACTAAATCGTAAGAGTGTTGAAGATTCATGTTACTTACATAATACGGTAACCTTGAAAGTGCAAGTGGCAGCATTACCCGCTGCATCGTAAGCAACATAAGCAATGTCATATGCTCCCCAAGCGAGGTTCTGGCCTGGCTTGTGACCATTCTTTTCTACTACTTTGACTACGTCCACGTTGTCACTGAACGCTGGTGCGTCCCAGCTGACGATAGAAGATCCATTCTTCGCAATAACCCACAAGTCACCAGGGCAGCGGTCGACGCGGGGCGGCTCTTTGTCTACTTGTAACTGTTGGCATTTTCCACCAGTATAACCGTTGGGGCAAACTCTCTGTCCACAGTGGGAAGGCACAATTCTCTCAACTCCACCAATCACATCTTCGTATCCGGCCCAAGTGAGTACTAGGCCGCTATACAGGACTGGCTCTGTTCTGCAGTCGCGTACTTGTTTTTGAATTTCATTGGTAACGTCTAGAGCGCGGTTCCAGATTTGTACTTTAGTGAGGTGGCCCTGGAAGCCTGATTCTGTGTATGCCTTTGGATTGTCTGATTGAGGCTTTCCTAGTGTAACCCAAACACTGAAAGCGAAAATTAAATAGGTAAGTATTTACAGGAATATTCTAGAAATATGATGTAGCATATGAAGACAAACAAAACATTATTTATACGTACTATTGCGGTAGTGTTCGTCCGCTGCCATATCCTTCAATCTTGCTGGCAATCAATCCTTCAGTGATCAGGGTCAATTCACCACCGTTACTGCCATCCCATACTATCGCCACATGGTGCCATTGTCCATCATTCACCGTAGCGTACTCTCCAAAACTAAGATACACATCTTGGAGTTCAGGGAACAAAGAAACCTGTACGCCGTTCGAATGCGCCTGGATGATGGGTCTTCTGTTCAGGGCGATGTGAGAATTGCTGTAAAATCAATGATTTATATTTAACTCAGAAAATAAATATCTCTCTAGTATTTTCTCGATAAGATCGTGGCTATAAACAGTTTACTTTGCGCCACCCTAGTATCCATTCGCATTTAGTCTAAGGGCTTCCAGCGATTTAATATGGAATAAAGGAAAAAGAAATTACCTGACACTATAAGCCGTGAAGAACACGCCTCCCTCATCTTGTTGAGTATATTGCACCCACAAAGCAATAGTTAAACTGTCTGTTGATCCGGTGTCAAATGGAACTACTTGGGCGGCGCTCGAGCGCAATGGATCACTGAAGTACAGGTCGTAGTCCACGCTTATTGCTGTAAAGTTAGCACATGAATTAAACTCAAGTTAGTTAGAAAAAAGACCAAATATAGTTACGATAACGCAATAGAAGTTATATTTACATTTTCGGCAGTCGTCTCCAGTTAGATTGAAAGGACATTGACAATAGAATCTTCCTGGCAAATCGATGCAAGTTGCTGAAGGCGGGCATGAGTTTTCCTTGCAGTCGATTATGTCTTCATCGCAGTTCTTTCCTTTGAAACCAGGAGCGCAGATGCAAGAGTAATCTTCGCCATTATCAACGCACGTAGCTCCATTTTGGCAAAGTCCAGCTTCGCAGGCGTCGAATTCGTATTGGCAACCAATGCCAGTATAGTCGGCTGAACAAGTGCAGTTTAGACCAGAACCAAAGTCTTGACATTTTCCGCCATGCATGCAAGGGCTACCAATACACCTTTCCGGAGCTGTCTCACATTGCTTTCCATCAGTGCCACTTGGACA
>JALPQI010027819.1:0-12126 GCA_025490895.1 Thaumatotibia leucotreta | reverse complement strand
TCCTCGTTTGAGTGACAGAGAAAAATCCTCGAAATTTACGATATTCGTTTTTTGTGGTAGTAGGCCTGGCTGTCACTGTCATTGTCAAAAATGTCAGAAGATGACGTTTAATTTGAGATGTGGATGTCCATGAATTTTGTGACTAAATTGTATAAACCACCACTCCAAAGAAATATGTATGCGATAAATTAACCGCGATTTATTATTCCGCTTGCAGCGCAACATAATACATAAGTAAACTGCGCATCACATGAATGAAACAGTCTATCTCTCTAGGTCTTGCTAACCAGACTTCTCTATATTTATCGCCTTTTACTTAAACTATTTACAAATTTTTAATGTTCTGTGATATCTTATTTGAAGTGATTTTAAAAGTTTAACTCAAATAATGAGTTCGGTTTGCTTACCTGCTGGTGATATTTTCGTACCGGTACAAATTGAAGAAAATGACATATATAATGGAATATTTAAGCTTCTCGAAGTTATACGGCCTGAATGGAGTAAAGAACATATAAAATTTAAGGTATGCCGTTTTAAAAAGCCCGCCTTATTTCAATTTCATTCTGTAAATTGTATGTAAATAATTTGTTACAGTTATACACTGATGGAATCACAAATAAACTTGTGGCTTGTCAATATTCTGAAGCTACTTTTAATGATAATCTGAAAACTGGAGAAAATGTCGTACTTGTTCGCATCTACGGAAATAAAACGGATCTAATTATTGACAGAACTGCTGAACTCAGGTAATAATAAATCCAAGATCATGTTTTTAGGGTTCCCTCAAACTTCAGAACCATATTTAAAAAAAAACAGAAATATGCATGATGTAAAACTTAATAGCTAAACACTTTCCCAAATGTTTTGTTTAATTAGGTAGTTGACAAGTTTTTGGCACAATATTTTTTTTTGTAAATGTCTATTAATTAGTTTGAGCAATCCTATTTTATGAATTACTATTTCTAATCAACCAATCAGATAAATAGTTAGGTAGTTTTTACATTTCATCATAATTTAACTTTTTGGAGGAGCAGCCATAGTTGAATTCTGATTGTACTGCTTGACACTTCTGCATGTGAAAGCTTAAATGATCACCCAGGAAACCACTATGATAATAATTTTCTCAGAGCTTTGATTTAAATAATTATCTCTCTACAGGAACATAAAAAAGCTGAACGTTCTTGGCTTAGCACCTAAAATATACGGAATATTTGAAAATGGATTGGCTTATCAATACTACCCTGGTGTCACTCTGAATATAGACACTGTTTTGGATATAAATGTGTGGCCACTAGTAGCAAAGCAAATGGCGAAAATGCATAAAGTTCAGTTGGGACCAGAGGTATGTTACAAAGTTATCTATTATCTTGAATGACTATTGTTTTGACAATGTTGGCTTATCTATAGGCATATAATATGTATTTTTAAAAGGTCATTATCACTGTAGTGTAGTATCTATATAGTATAGTATAGTAACTCAGAAGAGTTGTTATTTATTTTATATCAAAGTTACTGAAAATTTGTTTTTAAATAATTGCATGGTTAAAGCACCAAATAAAGTTTTACTATAAATATCACATGTTGACTTATTCATGTTGAATGTTGAGTCAGATGTTGGGATCAGGATTAAATAAGTCTGTGATAATAATAAATTAATAATAGGTACTCCAAACTAAATCTAATTATGATTCCAATGAGATTAAAAATGGAAGATGTTCATTTACAACACAAAATTTGTACCAGTCTCTGTATTTATCTTTTTTTTTATTTTGTTTTGCAGGTAGAAAAAAATCCAATGGTATGGGATAAAATTGATCAATTTTTAAATTTATTGCCAGAACCTTTTACAGATGAAGCTAAACAAAAGAGGTCAGTAATGTTAGTAATGTAAAAGAAAATTGAAACTGTTATTAGGAAGGCAATTAATTATTTTCCTGAAATTCCGAAGTTACCTTTTATTTAATAATAATTACAATTCCAACAGTCCATAAATATTACAAAAAAATATTTAAGAGTTTTTACCAAATTACAACCCTGTCAAACACCTTTTTTACCGTAAACATACGCAACATTGCCTAACATACGCATCATTACCCGACTTAAAAAAACACTGATTCAACTACAATTTCTCATAATAGTCACTTCTAAAGTTATTTGGTAAATTGTTTTTTCAAGCCAGGTGATGTTTGATTTTGATATGATAAGCAATGTTGGGTTGGGTATGCTTACATTAAAAATATAGTTCATTCAATAACTTAATCATTATTCAATTCCTGAGTCTAAAGCGTCTAAACATTTTAGATTGCTCGGTTCAAGCGATAAAACCGCAAAATACAACTTTTTAGGCATATTTTCCTAACATGCCGCATGTACACATTGGTCTAATGTAAACCAAACTAAGGAATGCAGTTACACGTAAAAGCAAAATAATCTCGCTTTTCGCTCCATGACATAGTTGTGTTTTTTAGATTTGTCAAAATCGGACCAAAGTGTACAGTCAAAGGCAAAGAAGGTATATAGAGGTAGGTATATAAAAATGCTCAGAAATATGACCCAGCGCAATTTAATGCTGTGTAATAAGAACGTCGTAACTTATTTATAAGAGGATTCATTCGATATAATATATTTTTGCACTTGATTGATGAGAGCGAAATACATTGAAATATTTGAAAGAATTGACGGTGACTATATCCATTACTATCGTGAACGACTCATAGTATGGATACTGGTATAGTGTAAACGCTTCTTTCTCAGCCAATTTGAATCATAGGCCGAGTGGCCTAATTCTCGCTCAGGCACATTGTCAATGTGCGCTATAAAATTATCAAATTGTAAGAAATCTCTTACTTAATGACACACACGTACTTTTACCAAATTACATCATTTTGACGTGGTTCTATAAGCGCCCTAGGAGCTAGTGTTCTATTTGGTTGAGTGTACACATCATAGCATTATCAGAATAGTTTAAATAGTTTGACAACAATTTCATCATTGTAAACAAGCTCAATGACATATCGATCAACACGATTTATTTTAATTGGTTGGACTCACATATTCAATCACTGCACTCAAATTGATTATTATGACTTATGACGATCACGAACTATTTGAAATATTTCGTAATTTATATTCATAATCGTAAGTTTTATAAAGTGTATTCCCTTCCTTTTTTATTCGTAACCGAATAGTCCCGCTAGCATGACTTGGCCGTAAACATTAGGTTGCGTAACTTTCGATACATCTGGAGGCTTGTCCATGAATCACGTCATACGATTTTGGCCTGTTTTGGACCCCCCCCATACCACATGGTGATATTTTCAGGACCTTCCCCCCCCAGCCAATATGACGCGTAATTTATTGCCAACTTAAGTAGTCCTTTTAATAACACTTGAATTTACGTACTTTATTAAGCACACGTTGATCACGTGATGGGAAAATACTTTTTTTGGCAACTAGGAGGTAAATATTCGCAAAGTTTTAAAACGAAAGATTTTTTTATTTCTTTTACTAGCTATAAAGCTGTTCAGCAGAGTAACAAAAAATTACACGTGATTTTTCCGATGACCCCTCCTCCCCTATGGTGATAATTGGTGATTTTTTCTTGACCTGGTAATGTCATTGACACAGTAGTAGGTAACTTTCAGCTTTAGTGGTTTATTTTATATACTTAGGTAATTTTCCTATATATTATTGGTTCGTTTGTGAATGTGAATATCCTTCTTGTTACATTGTCTCTCTATAGGACCTTTATTCAGACCAAAATCTTATTGGAAACTCCTAAAAAGCAAATCAGTAAGATTCTAATAATAGAGCTAGAATTGAATCGCCACAGATATTTATCTAATTCATCGTCACATTATACATTTCTTTTGCATTTTTCTCATCACTCATCATATTATACCGAGTTAAAATTGACCGTTATTATTTCTGTCTGTCTCTTATAGATTTGTCGATAGCTTTGGCTCACTAACCAGACTAAGGATAGAGTCAGAGAGATTAAAGTCGTATGTAACAAAAACTGAGAGCCCGATTGTGTTTGCTCACAATGATTTACTTCTAGGAAACGTTATACACAACCAGGATGAAGGAACAATATCTTTTATAGACTATGAATACGCCGCTTATAACTATCAAGCGTTTGATATAGCAAACCATTTCAATGAATTTGTTGGTAAGTGGAACAGCGAGTCGTCATTTTTTATTTATTATTATTAATGGGTGAGTTGACACAGATCGAGCTGCATTGCCGCACGAACGGCAATAAGTAACTCGGTCAGTGGCTCTGCCAAGGCATTTTCAGGGTTATTCCCACCTGTTCCATGCACCCATCTGACACCAGTGGTAACAACTGGGAATTGTTTTCCCACCCGTTACCAGTGGAAACAACTGGCAGTTATAATATAATTCTTGGGATTTATTTTTCCTAGTAGTTACCACCAAATAATTCCGTGGTAACAAGTGGGAAAAATATTTCCAATAGTTACCACCAAGTACCTACCAAATAGTGGTAACAGGTGGAAAAAAATCCCAGTGGTCACCACTGGTGTCAGATGGGTCATAATAGGTGGGAATAAATCCATTTTCAGTGTGCCTCCTATAATCTGCTGAAAACTGTGCTTAGACTGTTGATCCATGACTAGTGTTCAATATGTTTTGAATGTAATATATCCAGGATGTTTGAGTTGATAGAAATTTTAGAAAATAATTCATGGAAAAGCACGGTAAAGGCATCCGGAACAAAAGGTCAGAACAGATCATGCAAAGTATAGATAACAGTTGGTACAATGTCAGTAAATAAGGCGACAAAGGCCATAGTCGGATTTTCATAGTAAGTCAGCCTTTAAATCAACCAGACTCTAGTATTTTTTTGTGAGTACCTCTTATGGTGAAGAATATTTCTGCTGAGTATCAACGTCCTATCGGGGACAGTTTTTGACTTATGATTTTTTTTAGTTTTTTCTTTAATGTGTTGTATCTCAGGATGTATAAAAGCGAATTGCTTCAAATTTTGAAATAATGTTCTTTATTTAGATATGCATCGAATTTAAAAAAATGAATATCGATTGTCGTATAAAAAAAAGAAAAAAAAGACCAAAAAATTTTTCATATTTTTTTTTGTGTACCTATGAAGTAGTGACACCTCTATTTTCTTTTTCTAATTATAGACCATACATTGGCCTACTAGTTGCCTAAGTATCAAAATTTTCCAAGCGGTACTTCTTACCAAAAATCGGCAATATGTGTGGTCAAGTTCTGCATTCAATCGGTGTTTTTCAATGTAGTATACAAACTCTTCATTTATATTTGAGTTTTCTTATCAGGTTATCTTATTTAAGAGTAAATGCTAATGACAACTTAATGTCATCATGATGCAAGCTGTTTATTTCATTATTAATCGGCCGTTTATTATTAATTTTATTTGATATATATATATATATATATATTCAAGAAATATATTATTTTTAATTAATATCTCATAAATAATATCGAATTACGCTAGTTAAAATAATAAACGGCCGATTAATAATGAAATAAACAGCTTGCATCATGATGACATTAAGTTGTCATTAGCATTTACTCTTAAATAAGATAACCTGATAAGAAAACTCAAATATAAATGAAGAGTTTGTATACTACATTGAAAAACACCGATTGAATGCAGAACTTGACCACACATATTGCCGATTTTTGGTAAGAAGTACCGCTTGGAAAATTTTGATACTTAGGCAACTAGTAGGCCAATGTATGGTCTATAATTAGAAAAAGAAAATAGAGGTGTCACTACTTCATAGGTACACAAAAAAAAATATGAAAAATTTTTTGGTCTTTTTTTTTCTTTTTTTTATACGACAATCGATATTCATTTTTTTAAATTCGATGCATATCTAAATAAAGAACATTATTTCAAAATTTGAAGCAATTCGCTTTTATACATCCTGAGATACAACACATTAAAGAAAAAACTAAAAAAAATCATAAGTCAAAAATTGTCACCGATAGGACGTTGATACTCAGCAGAAATATTCTTCACCATAAGAGGTACTCACAAAAAAATACTAGAGTCTGGTTGATTTAAAGGCTGACTTACTATGAAAATCCGACTATGGCCTTTGTCAGATCAAGACGTTTCTATCAAATGAATCTGTCTAACCTACATCAGCTGCGTTGCCTATTTGTAATTATAACCAACTGCAACTGTATCTAGTATCTACCATTCTGCTATTTCGGTAACTATAGTCACTATAGTATCGTGTATGCAATCTTCTTGAATTTACTAAATTACACTTTCCCTTGTAGGAATATCAATCGACGATATCGACTACAGCAAATATCCTAGCAAAGAGTTCCAGATGTCTTGGATAACTGCTTACTTATCTGAGTTTCTGGACGTAGACTCACCAGAGCAAAGCGCGGTGCAGAAAGTGTATGAGGAGGTGCAGCAATTAGCTTTGGCCTCTCATTTTATGTGGGGGGCATGGTCACTGGTGCAATTTGAACTGTCGGATATCGATTTCGATTTTGGAAGGTAGGTGCTATAGTTCCTATACACGTTTCATGTTAAGTGGTTTAATGCCTTTGTCTTAGTTTGACTTTACAAAAGGACGGAGAAAGGAGGTACGGCTACAGAGACTTCCTAACTGCGGGATGGCGTTAAGCGTATACATGCAAGTAAGCAGGGAGTTTTGCATCGGGTAGGATTAGAATATTCTACCATTTTTCAAGAAATGCAGCGAGCGGCTCCTAAAGTGTGAGAATTTAAACATTGGTTTCTGTATATAAGAGAAACCACCGTTTTATTCTTCGGTTAAAGAGAAATATAAGGTTAACAACATTATCAAAAGTATTTGTAAACCCTATTTGGGTTGATTGCAACAAAATATTACATAACTAAAGGCCTTTCGTGAAAACAAAATTTAACGCCGTAATTTTGTGTTACGAAGGTAAATTTTGTATAACAACTTTTGGCACCGAAAAAGAGCAAGAAATTAAAATTTTCTATGAGCGATCAATAATATTTTAAATTTGCCCCTTTATGCTACCTACTACCGAAGGTTGATAGAGTATACCACATATTTTGTATGACTAACTTTCGTAACACTACGCTTTAACTATGTTTTTTTTTGCAATCGAAACTTTTATGAAAGCAATTCTCAATTCGACTGTATGTTTTTTTGTTTCTAACTAACTATAAGAACGGAATTTGCTTGTATCTTTATTTCATGTGAATTATCAGTCTAAGCATCCTAAAAGTAAGCGACAAAGAGGACTTTTTACTAAAACAACTTGGATTTCATTACACGATATGAATAATTTACATGTTCTTACTTTTCAGGTACGCCAAGATACGGTTGGACCGTTATTTCGAGACGAAAGATATAATTTTTAAGCAATTAAGTTGATCTCGTGATGTGCCAATGTAATGTACTGTACCTAACGTGTTACCGGTAATTTAAATTGTACATAATTGATGTAACAGACCACGATATAAGTTTACCACAATATACATAGATACTTACGTACCTATTATAAGAAATCTTAACCTAATATATTGAAGTTACATTAAATATTACTATAATGCAAAGCATTAAAACTGTGTATTTACTGGTATTTCATGACCTTATGTTTACCAATATAATTTATGTGTACTTAGGTGGAAAATCGCCTTATTACTTTTTCATGTCTTGTTACGATTCCTTTTCTGCCATACTTTCTCTATATGAAGTGAAGGCAACTTTAGACATTACCTACATATAAAACAGAAAAATATATTGTTTGCCTTCAGAGAGCCACCTTTAATAATTTGCTCATTGATACATTTATTCAATTATTTTATTACAATTCTAGTATTTACGCTACTACTAGATTCTAGCACTACTTACGACTCCTAGGTACGAATAGTCTGCTACGAGGTCACGCCCAGGGCACGTAATTATCTAACGTCTACCTTGTCCTTATCGAACAATTTCACAGTTCGTGATTTAAGTTGCATAGTAAGCTAACTTATAGCCATGCTATAGTGGTACAGGCACGTCTAATAATATGTATACATTTTGGAAAGTATGTCAAAGGCATAAGGATCAGAATCGTATACATATTATTAGAGCCGACCGTACCTATTCGGAATTATATAGATTAATAATAAAGTTCGTGTTTTTAGCATTAGAGAGAGGAGAACATAAAAGCAGGAAGCACGAGATTTTTTATTTACATTATAATTATGTCAACTGTCAAACTATCTTAAACCGGCATTAAATAAAACCGGCCAAGAGCATGTCGGGCCATGCTCAGTGTAGGGTACCGTAGATATTCAAAATCGGCTGGGCCGGTTATGTTCGAAATAGTTTTATTTTAAAGTATTTTATAAACCCACTATTCATGATTTTTTTCGGGTCAAAAGTTATAGGGGGGACACAATTTTTTTTCTTCTGGAGCGATTATCTCCGAAAACGGACATTAGAAAAAAACTTTCTTTTAAGACCCTTATTATTTTTAAGAGATCTATTCTATGATCTTATTGGTGGGGCCCTTACTTACGGATACACTTCGACACCATTACCATTGGATACCATTGGGATCTTTTGTGTAATTCTATGATACCCCACACTATAGGATTACAGCAAATAAATAAAATCATCCCCCACTTCACCAGTTGGGGAGGAACACAATTTTTTTTTTTGTACTACTTTGCATGATTAATATCCGCTGTTATTTACTGTTATTCTAGTATCAGTGTTTTTCTCAAGCCAGGCAATGTTGTATAGGTTTAAGATTTTACAAAAAAATAATTGTTTACCGCTCGTGCTAATATTGCCTATCTGAAGCGGTCCAAGGGTTACGACTTACGAGAAGTGAATCATGGAATGGATGTAGTTACAGGTAACATGTTTAATATGCAGTTTAGAGACCCTCCTGACAACATGTCGTATGTTCCGAGGAAACTCTAGATAAAATATTTTCTCAAGAATCTAAGCAAGAAATTACGTTATTATTTATCTAGAAAGATAAGTTTATCTTATTTGCCCTACTTTAAATAGTTAAACACTTCACTCACACGCCTAAAACATTTCAAAAGCTGACAAGTGTAAATACGTTTAATGAAATATATATAGTAGAAAACAAAAAATGTAAACAAACCGAAACACTTGTATTATTTAATAATCACGAGAACCTTAAAACTTGAGTTCACATACATTTTTAGTCAAAATTATTGATATTAATTTGCATTAACGTAAACATATATCTGCGAACGTGTTTCAGCATAGGTCAGTGGCCGTTAGTACTAGAAAATTGCAATTTGCTACAGGGTACTGGTATACATTAAGTATCAATCAAGCCGAGGAAGTGGTAGAATAAAATGTAGAAAAAAGTTTTTAGTAGTAAAGGGGTTTTTTCTTTGCTGTAATCCTATAGTGTGGACTGTGGGGTATCGTTGAATAGGTCTTTGAACCGCTCCAGAAGAAAAAAAAATGGTGTCCGCCCTCGTAACTTTTGATCCGAAGGTTCCAAAAAATCATAAATGTGGGCTTATAGAATACTTTAAAATAAAAGTATTTCGAACATAATCGGCCCGGCCGTTTTTGAATAACTTCGGAACCGGAACCCTACACTAAGCATGGCCCGACATGCTCTTGGCCGGTTTTTTTTTTTTAGATAAACTGGTTTGCTAAACTACCATTATAATTCGGATCATTATTAAGGTGGGAGCATTCGGTCCTTTGGTGTAAACCCACCCTTAGGTATATTTCCAATCTGTACCAAGTGGGGTGTATGTTAAATCTTGTAGAAATGAAACAAATACGTACTTAAAGATAAACAATATTTAATTTTTATTTGTCTTAATCCACGGAGACAACGTTGCATAAGCACAGTGTACATAAATCCAGATAACATATAACTGGATTATTTGATTAGAAAAATAGTATTCATTTATAATAATTACTTGTGTAATCTCACAAATTACAATGTTTCCAGTTTGCGATAGCGTCGGTTGACAACCAGAACTCATTAGCAAAACAATCACTACCCAACAACTTCGTAGATTATGATTGGAATTGATATCAAATGTTTGTTTTGAATTTTGTTTGTAAACCGACCTTAAACATTTACGTTTATTAAAAGTAGCAGGACCTACATAACAATATTATATACAGCAGTTACAACACTACAAATACAATTCAAATGTTTTTCTGTTATCGTACAACTAGTCGTATACAATCAAAGTACGTACAGTCACGTCTAATAATATGTATACATTTCGGAACGTATGTCAAGGGCATAGGGATCAAAATCGTATAAATATTAATAGAGCCGACCGTACAAGCAGTCAACTTCTGTGTAAGAAACTGTAACGTTGGCAAGACATTCTATGGGAGCTACCTCCGTTCCTACTGGCTACTGGGTGGTTGGCTAACTTGGCTATTGGGTACTTTGACTTACTTAGTAAAATTGTAGGGTGCTTAGACAAGATGCCAATCGCTAACGCTTAATCGTCGATCGTAAACGAAAGGCAGGTCGATCGCAAACTGTCATTGTCGCACTAATATGAAAGAGTCACAGAGAGTGGGAACTACCATAATACGCTACTTAGCGTTAGCGATTGGCAACTTGGCTAAGCATCCTGGTATAATATAAATAATAGTTACACTCGTAACTATAAATACCACTTTCCCTGTGCATTACATTGTGCTCCAGAATAACCCAATTCGTAGTAGTTAACAGATTACATTATTTTATTCTGGAACCCAATGTATCTAAAGTACCTATACAAGTATACACTGGACAGTGAGTGTCAAAATAGCAGATTAAAATTATTCTTGAAAGAGGGTACAATAAATGAGTAGTTTTAACCGCTGGATGCTGCTGAGGAACCGCTGGGTTAGCATGGGTAGGTATATTGGGTATGCAGCCCAATAATGCCCATGCTAACCCAGCGGTTCCAATTATCTGTCACCGTATGTTACACAACATTGCCTGGCTTTAATAAGTTTATAAAATATATAATTCCATGTAATGTAATAAAATGACTATTCTGAACTTTGAGAACATTAAAGAGCGTGACATTTTTTCAATAGCCGGGCAATCTTTTTCCTACTATGCAGTAGGTAATGTTGCGTTGCGTATCTAAGTTTTATTTAGTATTGATATATGACTTCAGATGTTGACCAAATTAACGAGTAGATGGCACTATGTTACTGGGGCAATTTGTTTTTAAGTTGTTCCCCCGCCCCTCGACTTTTTTCAACATAGGCATATTTCATATGTTTTGTACTCAGAATCACAAATGCGATCCTAATAGAAGAAAATATTGTACCCAAAATGTTCGTACATTTTTCGATTCTACATATTTACCAGCATACAAAATTTATAAGATTGTCACACGGGACGGTTTTTTTTTTAATAAAAAAAGGTTGAGAGCAACTTCAAATAAAGTGACCCAACTAATAAATATCATACCTAACGTTATTATGTAAGGTTTTTTGGGTTATTTCCATCAATGTTACCACCAATCTGTTATGAACTGTGGAAAAAATGCACCTATTCCTACTGATAACTGAAAAAAATCTTGTTACTAGTGACACGTGGGACGTGGGAAACAAGTTGTTTTAAACAAGGTTTTTTCAATAAGCAAAATAAACAAAAGTGAATTTCATAAAGCTACCTAAACATACGAAACATTTCTTGACTTAAGATCCGCAACAATTATTTATCTATCAAACAGCTCAACATTTTTTATTTTTCATAACGTGAGAAAAGCGACCATTCTGAATTTAGATTGTTAATTAATTATTAGGTTAATAATCGATTAAATATTTTGATTCACGTGTTCATTATATCATTATAATCAATATATCCCAGAAAATTTATGATACTTATCTTATTAAGTTTACAAACAAAATTATTTCTAGTGAATACGTAACTTTAGAATGGTAGGCTATTTTGCGTAAGTTTACGGTGAAAGTTATAATATTCTTTTTTTTTTTGAAAATTAAATAATACTGCATTTAGAAAAATCCAAAAAAAATTTGCTTTTTCTAGGCATCGAACCAACTTTAATACGAAAAATTTTTATTTCGTAATTTTATGATTCCATTCGAAAGAATGGATAAAAATAAAATCATAGTATCT
>JALPQI010027817.1:0-12231 GCA_025490895.1 Thaumatotibia leucotreta | reverse complement strand
CCGTCGCCAAGATCAACTTTCTTGTCTTAGTTATCCAAAGGTATGCGCAGGATTCTTGAGTAAGAGCGGTGGCGTCAAGCGCCGTCAACGGCCAATTACGGGCCCTTGGTATGTAGGCGGCAGAATTACACAGATAGTGCGATTATCGTGCGCTTGCGCTTTGACAGTTAACTCGGCTTTAGTCGCGTGAAGGAATTTCTTACAATGTACGTTTGGTCACGTCGTCATCAGCCTCTCTCAGTCAGTGGACTGAACTGGAGTGGAGTGTCCAGCAGTGGCTGGACGTAGGCCTCTCCTATTATCTATGCGTATCCACGCACTTAGGAGGTGCCCATGATCCCCATGCTGGGCAAGCGGGTTGGCGATCGCAGTAGTGTGTCCAATATGATGATGCTGCTGCCCATCATCAATCTTCTATAAAGGAATATTCGTAATAGGGTTGCCATCCGTCCGGGTTTACCCGGGTATGTCCTAGTTTAGAGGGCATCCGGGGAAGGTTTCATTTGTAGACCGAATAAAAAAAAAATTTGGAAAAAAACTCTAAAATCCGGGGTTTTCACGCGTCTTGTCCTGTTTTCCAAATTTTAAAGATAGCAACCCTATTCGTAAAGCGTAACGAAGATACGTATTTTGTAATTCCTAAGTAGACACAAAGACACATATTTGTATGAACACTCTTTTATTTCGAATTTCACGATTGGTTCCATAATAAAATTTCATCATCATCATCATCATATCAGCCGAAAGACGTCCACTGCTGAACATAGGCCTCCCCCAAAGATTGCCACAATGACCGGTCCTGTGCCACCCGCATCCAGTGCACTCCTGCGACCTTTACCAGGTCATCAGTCCATCTTGTGGGGGCCTACCCCCGCCACTCGAGAACCTTCCCGCCCCAACGGCCATCGGTTCTACGCGCAATGTGCCCCGCTCACTGCCACTTCAGTTTAGCGATTCGGAGAGCTAAAATTTAACATAGTTAAACTCGGTATGACCATAAATTAATAATATGACTTATACTATATGTAGGTAGGTATAGGGTGTTTGCGATGTTATTTTATTAGTGACTCAGAAACATCGTGTATTTTGTTAAAAACTTAAGTATTTAAACAATCTAATCTTGCCATCAAATTGTTTTACAACTAGTATGTAATATAACGACGTCTCATTCCCATTTGTTATCACACGCCCACGTTCTACGACCGTTCATCTATATAATAATGGCAGCAGCGGCAATGTTATGACTTATACTTAATACATTTCATTTCTGAGTGATGTAAGCTGATGATCGCTGACTATCACTAGCCGCACCATGAGTTGGCAAAGTACATTCCGTTTGAACTTAGAAAACCCTTCGGAACATACGAAGGTAATACTGGCCTGCTACCGCGAACACCGAAGTTCGCAAATTTCGGGGATTTTTCTCTGTCACTCTAATGACGCCTTCGTTGGAACTTCGGGATTTGTCTCTCACTGTCCAATGAAGGCGTCATTAGAGTGACAGAGAAAAATCCCCGAAATTTGCGAACTTCGGTGTTTGCTGTAGTGACTTGTCTATCGCCCTCTCACGCTTGGAACCCGCTTGCCCAGCACTCCGGATCTCCACATTACAGTAGTGTGACGCTGCTGCCCATCATCATCTTCAATAAATGAATGGTCAGTAATACTTCATTCCCTTTGTCGACTCTTAACACACCCGTGGAAAGATTTGGGATGGTGACAAATGTATTCTTACTGCCGTCACCAAGCGACTAACGTGAACGTTAGTTAAATTCCATTTCAAATACGAAGGCCCGATTCCACTTGACAAAGTCATTAGGCGTCAACAATAGGATCAGTGATAGCAAAAGATACCAGGGGCCTATTTCTCGAAAGCTTGTACCTTGCCTTGTAATACAAGTGGAAGTCCTTGTTTAATTAATAGTTTTAAAGAGAGACTTCCACTTGTATTACTAGTTACAAGCTTTCGAGAAACGGGCCCCTGGCCAGAAACTTTTGTGGCATGATATATATTTTGCATACATCGGTGTACGACATCGACACGTGCCAATTTGTAGTGTACTAATTAAATGACAAAAGTTTCGAGTGGCATCGGGCTTTCGTATTTGAAATGGACTATACCAACTCATGGGAAACACACGCATCGACTCAAGGTTCGGTTGCTCAACCGAAGGGCTCCAAATCACTTGAAAAGGTCGCGCCCACTCGCAACCTTTCTATTTGCTCTGCGTCTCGACTAGGAACTGCAAATATAGATGATCACATTAAGAAATCATGTAGTTATCGCCGCATTATCAACTTTAAGCTAAGGGATCATCCATTAATTACGTCACACCAATTTGTCATGTCAGCCTCTGTAGCCAAGTTGGTAGTGACCCTGCCTACGAAGCTGGAGGTTCCGGGTTCGAATCCCGGCGAGGGCATTATTTGTGTATTTATTTATCACAAATATTTGTTCCTTGGTCATGGCTGTCTATGTATTTAAGTATCTATATGTATCTATCTATTATATATATCGTCGCTTGGTAGGTACCCACATCACAAGCCTTAATTGAGCTTACCGTGGGACTAGATCGATTTGTGTAAGATGTCCCATGATATTTATTTATTATTTATTTAATTTTATGATTTTTTGTCACACTTCGTCACAATTAACTACACCCTCCCCCTTAATGTGTCGTCACATGTAAATTTTTAGTTTAAGAAGGTAAAAATTATAACATCACTTTGAAATTACCTTTTTATTAGGATTGCTTAAAATGATTTGTAAAATTAACAAAGAGAAAATTAACTTATTCTTCCTCCGTTCAAGGATTTAGTATTTTATATTCTTTTATGTCCATCTATTCATGTATGTGACGTCGCAAACATAGAACTCCTCCCTCCCTCCTGTCACGGTATGTCACATTTTGTGGACCCCCTCCCTCCCCCTTGAGGTGTGACGTAATTAATGGATGATCCCTAAAGACCCTAGCGGGGTCAGTAATCGGAAGTACAACTTGGTCCGAAAGCGTTCATTAGGCACTGGTCTCACCGCGAGCTACTAAGCTATGAACTATCGGCTATAAACACGAACAAAAGATACGCACTCCCGTGTATTTACAAAAGAGACACGGCGATACTCGCCCGGCGGTGATAGCTGGGCTAGTATCTCCGTGTCTCTTTTATATACCCGGGAGTGCGTATCTTTTGTTCGTGTTTATAGCCAATAGTTCATAGCTTAGTAGCTCGCGGTGAGACCAGTGCCTTAGGACAGACGAACAAACATACGCACCAACGCCTGTTTGTGAAGCCCACTTTTGTTTTGTTTACATTTGGAATAGCACTCCGTTGACTGTTGTTTAGTTGAAAGGGAAATGCAAATACTTTTAAGGCGTTTTCCTAATGATTTCCGTTAGGAGCTCGAAACCTGATGTTGAAATATGCTTGTTCTAATGTGTTAGACCGAATCATTTATCCAGTCGGTTTGTTTAACTACGTAGATTCACTACTTTAGGTGCGTTTAGCTGGAAAATGTAAAGCCCAAAACAAATTAGAGTGTCAGTAGTAACACAGTACAAATAGTACATTACGACACAAGTGCGAAAAACATGAAATTCGAAACGAATGACGATGTTGTTACGATTTTCGTTTTTGCACGTGTCTCGTACGACGTTTTTATAGTACAGATGGCCCTCCGAAATTTTGGACCTGACGTAAAATGACACACTTCTCGCACTAGAGCCTAAAAAAGGCACCATCTGTATCGTCAATCCTAAAAAATAACATATTATTATAACAACATTAGAATTGAAACTCCTTTGGATTAATCGACTGCGGTAATTAGATCTAGAACTAGACATTTGAGAATGGCCGAGCCAATATTTTTTTTGTGTGCTGGCGATGTAAAGCATGTTCGTTCATCTTTAGTTGGGGTATTTATAGTAACCAACTTTATGATCTTAAAATATTATTCTTTCTCTTAAACTGCGTAGTTTCTGAGGATCAACAAACCAGAGTCCATAACTTCCTTTATACATGTTTATCATTTGAAGGTGCGTTTAAACCAAAAGAGCATTCGCTGTTCTAGCGCCCGTTCTACGAAATCAACCAATCACGTTTTGTGTACCGATTGAATTTCGTAGTGGGAGGTTAGAACAGTGAATGTTCTTTTAGTTTGAACGCACCTTAGACAACTAGGTGTACCAGATTTAGATCTTCCGAACGGTTATACCTAATTAACGTAAAAATACATCTGCGAGCGCTTTTCACGATATGCCGTTGACACGGTATATCGTGAAACAAGACGTCCAATGCTATAGAAAGTCGGCCTGTTTACCTTTTTTTTGGATTCTACGTTGTCATCTGTATTAAAACTGAAAATATCCTAGGGGTTATTCTGATTGATCGCTTATTGGTGTGGAGTGATTTTTAAATATTGTTTTTTTCAAAGGATTAGGTATCACCTAATCCAATTACGTACCTATGTTACAATAAATCTCACGAGTATCCAGTAGAAAACATCGCGACTTCAACACAAGTACACGAGTCTCATACTAAGTAGCTAATTTATCAGATGTGTTAACAACTCGCCCTTATAAGGCTTCTTTGGCCGCGATCGCCGCAACGGTATCTCCCGGGTGGCCAAGTGCTAAATGCTCGCATTTGTCCCGCAGCGGGAAACGCATGGAATCTGTTACCGGGTATTACATCCACGCCATTATCGCACATACGTCTTTAACACTTTGGGTCAATTTCGTATGCCACGGAGAATATACTTAGGACATTTAGATACTAAGTATTTCGTTTCCGCTTTAAAAAACTCATTGATTCCCGAACGTACGTTCAGCGCGTCGCCGTGACGCGAGAAACCGGATTAAAGGGGGTAATTTTGTTTTTCTGAGGAAATCATTGTATGCGGACCTACATGTGATAAATTGCGGTGACAATTAGCTGGTAATTGCTGGGATTAAGGTCTTTGGAAACAGGTCGTGAACATCACTTGCAACACTTGTAGTCGTGTCCTGTCAGAAACATTGTATTGCCCTACATAATACGCATTTGCAGCGCAGAATGAAACAATTTAAGAGCTCTCAGGAAACATTAAGAAATGCGTGAGTAGGTACGTACGCATAGTCAACTTTTCAATGATGTGCATCCATTTTGCAGGTACTCGTATATTTTTTTTTACATCTTCAGTGTTTCTCTGTTACTGATTGTTTAGGCTTAGGGTCTAAGTCCGTAGATGCTAGCACGTTTGCCGGTGGCTATCGGTTTTTAATCGCAGCAGTAAGGAAGCTGTCCAGCGGGACTAATTATACAGCTCTTGGCGTGATGGATGCTGCACATTAGCGCTCGCCACTGTACACTCGGAGACACCACTGGTACCTGCTTGCTTACCATGAGTTGTGACTGTGAACTCACAGTTGCACTGTTCACTTGCATACTTGTTGGAATGTGACGGCAACAATGATAAACGATTAAACACGGCACCATTATAAGCCTACTGGTCCCCCGTCCCTTCCCGAATATTCATTTGGGCATCTTTCCTTTTCACCACAGTTTAAGGCCATTTCTCCGAGCGGGGGGATATCTTGGTAGTTGTCAACTACGTCTACCAAGATATATAAAAAAAAAATGTGGGACCCACCGAAAACGCGTAATAATGTTGCCAAGTCACGGCGGTTGAAACTCTCGGAGAAATGCCTTTAACTACCCAAACTGTCTTTATTTTCCAAATATTTTAGGTTTGATTAAGATTATAAGTACATAATTTTTAAAGAGCCTCATCCTCCAAAGCCTTAATGGTTGTACAAAGCACGGCATATTCCGTGACACGCCGGGACAGATACTCTCCTTATTGCTGCCACCATTTGTCTGTCTGCTATGGTAATGTGGAAAGCACTTATTAATTTGGAATCCTGAAAATACATTTTCCTAACTAGTGCGCAAAAACGAACTTTGCGCACGCTTCGCGCGCGCTTATTTCTCTTTTTGACGCACTTGTTATGAAAAAAATCGTCCCTTACACGTGCAAAAACTTTTTTTAACTCGAGTGATTGTCGCCCTCGTTTCACTCGGGCTCCAACTTTCACCCTCGCTGAAAAAAAAGTTTTCCTGCACTAGTTAGGAAATGTACTATTGTCACTCCCCCAATTCTCCTGGGTGTCGTAAGAGTCGACTAAGGGAATGAAGTGTCACTGAATATTTCTTTATAGAAGATTGATGATGAGCAGCAGCATCATCACAGTTGACACACTACTGCGATCGTCTACCCGCTCGTCCAGCGTGATGACCACAGATCAGTATAGATAGCTAACGGTGGCATGGAACATGTCGCAGCGTTATGGCCGATAGGCCTTTATAGTGTGACAGATGCGCGCCCTATGAGCCAGTCGCAACTTACCCGCGACTGCAGGATGAGCTCGGACATATCCGCAAAATGCCGAATTGTGCCGTTATTTCTTGTAAAAATAGGAGTGTAAATAAACGTTTCAAGGACTATTGAGTCACGTACCACATGAAAGTATTGATTTTTTTAGTTATTAGTTGACAAAACCACGTATTTTTACAAATAATATATAACAACAAACCGCTGACATAAATGTCATAATGATTTTACTTGGGCGTACCAATTGGTTGAACTATTCAGTGACAAATTGTATGTGCGTTTTACATTGACGACTTAGAATAGCAAGCAAGTTGCAATTTGGTAAGTGACCGTGCAATGTATCCAATTGCTAGCGATATTCACAACCGTCCTGTCATTTCTTGGTACGGCCGCTGCGAGCATGCCGCGAACTAGAGGTGCGACTGACCGTGCCGATGACAAATAGGGTCGATAAATTGTTGATGTATTTGATTATATTCAATTTTTCTTTCATATTTTGACCTTTGTATCAATATATTATCTTCATAAAGGTAAAACAATATATATAGATTATAATAATATCGCGTATTATATTATTTTGAGCCTTTTACAATAACCGTTGTCAAAGGTTGAAATTGTTTTATTTAAATATGTGACCATCGCGGAAACGGCTGATAACATTATATTTATTAAGGGTACAAATGTCTAAATAATTATTTATTCATGTGATTCCCAGCCACAATTAAGATAATGTCGTTAATAAATTGCTTTGTTCATATTCAAATATATGTTTATAATTGACATTCTGTAGTTTATTATTTACAAACCAGATCCGACACGAAAGTAAGAAAAAAGTTTTCTAATTTATTATTAAACGACATAAAATGAAATCAAACAATATAAGGACTTAACTTAACTCCCTATAAATAAAAAAATTGGCCTAAATCGCCGTCAGTGGGCAAGGTACCCAGAAGGCTGGCCGCATTCCGCCGTTGTATAGCTATACTTAAACGCTGTGCAGGGTTCTGGCCAGCCCTCTGATCGCCTGAGGTCTCTCTTAGGCGAGCCGCTAGATCTTTAAAAAGTCCATGTGCACTTGGCCCCCATGGCCCCAAGGTCTCCACACCAAACGCCGCAAATATGTAGCTGGTTCCTAAGGCCACGGTCGTACTGCACACGCCGCACGCAGCCGACAACGTCCCGTCGCACGCAGCGGATGAATGGTGTGTTCGAGAATGCTCGGAAGTGGTCGGTTTCGCCCGCTGCGTGCGGCGTCCCCCCGCCATACATCATTCAGACGCTGCGTCCGACGGGACGTTGTCGGTTGCGTGCGGCGTGTGCAGTACGACCGTGGCCTAAAGCAGCACATTTGCGGCGCTTGAGACTTTCGGCTAATGATGCCGCGGCGCCAGCAACAACGCCGGTGACCGAAATATGGGACGGCGCCAGAGTGTCAACGCAGGTGGCGTCCCAAACTAGCGGCCGACCCATGCTCCAGGGCACCTGCGTCATTCCGTCAGGCCTCTTGCCGTCGTCCCTGGCCAGACCGTTGGGCTCTAGGACGGCCGGTATTTTCGCGCTAACAAGGGCGCGACGGATAACATAATGTTTATAAAGATTAGATACATCGTCCAATGCGATATTTTAATCTGTATTTATTTATTATTAAATGATAGATCGATTTTAATGTTTTTCATAATATTCCGGCCTTATAAAATATCTATGGATAATAATTTATCGACGTAGCCTCCTCTCTAGTGCCGCATCATATGGTAGCGCTTTAGCCAATCACAGCGTGGCAAAGGCCCGACCTCGGAGACACCGAGACTCATTACAATTTCGCTTCGTTACAAATCTCTCTCTTTCATATATCTATGGTGATGACTATCGGCACTTGCCTCCGAATGCGTCCATACGAATGATAATAGGAGAGGCCTACGTCCAGTAGTAGACTGAGAGAGGTTGTTGATGTGTGATTAGCAGGGATCGGACAAAGGACTATGCGTCAAAATGGACCAAAAACCCAACAGAGCTAGGAGTAGTGTCATTAAAAACGTCTGCTTAGGTACTTTATTTCATTCTATAGGTGCAAAGTTGGATTCCATTGGATATGTTTTATATGAATAAGGCGTACCGCGGGCACTCTCTAAGTAAATCACCGTCGACCAGACATCATTCATCATAGTATTTACTCTGACTAAAATACAAATATCTCCGTTTTGCAATGGAATTGAACATAGTGCTCATAGAATGCGTTGTGAAAAAAAAAATTGTCTAAAAACTTTCCCGTTTCGCAAAAAAATGGAAAATATTTTATTTCCCGTACTAAACTGCACTAAAAAGTGTCGAATAAAACTGCAGCATTAATACTAAGAGTAAACCATATTCTAAATCGACTTATAAAATGGGGAATATTAGCGTATACGACGATTTTTTTCAATAAAAAAAAATCTTTTTCCAAAAATGTTCATCAAGTTTTGCACAAAAACAATGTAACTACTCAAGATTTTACAAAAACAACGTAAGTGGCAAGGTTTATTTTATTTTTTCCAAAAAAAGTAATGAGCCGAAACACAAATAAACGGGTATCTTAACTTAGTGGTTATATATCTTTACCGCTTCTGAATATTAAGCTTTAATGAATATTATTTAAAAAGGTATTTAGTTTTATCGCTCTCCTGTAAAGTTATGCTCAATGTAGTTATGTTGGTTTACTAATGTTTGGCAAATAATTTTTCCCAAAGTATCACATCGCAAACTATTTTTCCCAAATTTTCATTTGGCAAAAATTCAATTGTCAAAACTACCTATCGCAATTTTACAGTTAGCAAGCCTTTTTGTTGGCAAGCGATTGTTTAGCAAAGAATTACTTGGTCGTTTTTATTTTCCCAAAATATTTTTTGGCAAATGCATCGTTTGGCGTAACATACTAATCCCAAAATATTGTATGGCATACGATTTATACCGCATATACAATATTACATCGCAACCAATTTTTCGGGTACAGTTTGAGGCGAATTTTATGTTTAAGGTGGATGTCCCTGTGAGATTTTCATACAAATTTGTCGACATTAACTCTGTTAATTAGTAGACTTTTTGTAATTTTGAACCTTGATAGTAAGTTGTACGTATCCCGTAGATGGCGCGTATGTAAAAAAAAGTCCAAAAAGTGGTATAGTATTTCTGAATTATCAATTTGAAAATTGATACAATTTCGCTCTTTGCCTTTGTATATGTGCGTGAATAATACTATCCATGAAAACTGACATGGAGGCAGATGACAAGGTAAGCTTAACCATATCCATCACAGATGTCACTTTAAAACTGCTAGTTAAATGACCTCACTAATTAGTAATATATTCGGTCAATAGATGGATTATTAAAAGTAAGCGTAATTCATAAAATAGGTATGTTGTTATTGTTTTTATTTTATCAAATAAAATATCCGGTAAAATTTTATCCCTCGATTCGCCAGGTCGGATCTCAAAATACAATATATCGGTCAGTATTTTTTATGAATTACAGCCAGTAGGTAGTTACGTAGCTACTTTTGTATCTAACTATGATGCTCACTTTAATTCTCATTTAGCGTAACTTGTACAACAGTTTGGAAGAAAGGAGCACATTAATATGATAGGTACTAATTAATATCTGAGAGGTAATAAATAAAATAAGTGGCTATAAATTAATAATAATAATAAACAAATAAATATATCGGGACATCTTAAGCTTAAATTAAGGCTTGTGTTGTGGGTAATAAGAAATAAGCGATGATACATATCATGTAACTACATACAGATACTTAAACACATAGATAGCCACGATCAAGGAACAAATATTTGTGATAAAAAAAATACACAAAATAATGCTTTCACTGGGATTCGAACCCGGAACCTCCAGCTTCATAGATAGGGTCACAACTAACTCGGCTACCGAGGCTGACGACTTTAATTTAAATGGACGCGTAAAATACTTTTTGGTAAGTGGTCATAAAATATTTTGTTCATTTGTCACAGCAAAGTCAATGTCATCTATGAGTCAACATTTTGCAATTTTGTTCCACAAGTCAAGGCAAAAGTGTTCGTTTCGATAAAATCGATATCATAAACATGCCCACAACGATGGGCAGAACGAATAAAAATGAGTACCGAAAACACCGTTGTTCTGGGGGGAAAAGAAAAAGCGTCGAGTAGAAGCGGGGTTACTCCTTCACCATGGCACCACATAGTAAGTATCTCGCCGTAGCGAAAATTTAAAATTTGAAGCGTAATAGTTAAAACACCTATTTAATAAGTACAACTAACCTAACGGAATACCCGAGCCGCTTTTAAAGTAGTTAGAACATTTTTTCTTCTATATTTATGACACTCTCACATTTTACATTTGCCAGCTAATCTTTGTCGAATTCAAATGATTCTGTAGTAGATATACATATTATTACCTTTATTCTATTGCCAATTGCGACACGAACTTTGTCAGTTATTATTAATTTCAATAAAAAGAAACAGATAGGGAGGTATAATAAATTAAATTCACCAATGTGACTATTTCAGGAGGATAGCAGCTTGGCGGGATATTAAGACCGACCAAACTCACGAGCCTGAAACATCAGATTCCACCAATCAAACCCCAATTATTTGTGCAACTAATGCTCAGTGAGTGTTTACTACTTTTAGAGTTGTATAATTCATTATGGAATTCATATCATATGAACCTAATGTCGTCGTATTAGAGACTAACTGTAGCTTAAATAACTATGTCTAGGTACACATATATTGCAGGACAGCGAAAGTATTCAGTATGTTATAGGTGTGTAACTTGTCAATATATAATATGTAATAGATAACAATACCCATATACTTTTCACTTGACATATTCCAACAGTCTTTACTGTCATTAGACTTACAAAGCAATACTAAAGTTTTAGCTAAACCACTAATTGGAGTTCGAGGCCAAAGAATCTACGAAAATATTGCCACAACAATGAAATGTTCATACAATAGTAAATCCTTATTTTCTAAAAACAGACGTTGAGATATCTTATTTATTGGTAATTTTAATTCTTTAATTTATAGAAACAATATTATTTACTTATTTTCACGTAAATATAAGATATTTTAATAAAAACGGAATTATCCGCAATTATTAGTAACAAAGTTGGTATTGCGCTGGTATCACCTCATGTGTTAATAACATTTGGTACAGCAATTTAACTACACATAAATTAAAACCCTATTTCTGCATACGTTTAGAAAATTGCAGAATAATACATTGTAGCGTGCTTTATGTTCACATTTCGTATTCGTAAAATTCCTTTGACCTACAAATTTCTTTGGCAGTGCTATAGTTCTCCATTTAAATTATCATAGAGATCTAACGTTTTGTTTTCTTCTGTAGGTTGTTAACAAGGTGACCCACTTAGTTCAGCCATGTTTAGCTTCGCTATACACCCCATCATCAAAAAATTAAATTCCAAATGAAATATACTGGGTGAAATCTTATAAATACTGTCTTAATAAATATGACACGCTGTCGTTTGTGTTCACTGGTAATTTTAAATTATTTACAAGAAAATGTTGTCATATCAATGTTAGTTAAGAGAAAAGAAAAGTTTTTAGGTATTTACGTGTTTTTAAGAAAATCCTAGTTGGGACTACCATATTAAACAGAAACGCGTAAAAACATTACAGAGGTAAATAATAACTTGGTTCAGCCATGTTTAGCTTCGCTATACACCCCATCATCAAAAAATTAAATTTCAAATGAAATATACTGGGTGAAATGTTATACGAGTATGTACTGTCTTAATCAATATGGCACGCTGTCGTTTGTGTTCACTGGTAATTTTAAGTTCTTTACAAGAAAATGTTGTCATATCAATG
>JALPQI010027816.1:0-12595 GCA_025490895.1 Thaumatotibia leucotreta | reverse complement strand
TTTTTTCACATTTCAATTTACTTAGTAACGATTTATATTTATTTACAAAATCAATCAAATATTCATTCGTGGGATGTCGGTCTAAAAGATTATTGATGTCATCATAAAATTGAGTCATATGTAAAATTTCATCATCAACCCATATTTTCTTCCTATTATTAACATGTGGATATTTTCTTAAAGGAAAGTGTACATCAAACCTATTCTTAATTGCAGTTATTAGTTTATTCACCTTTTGTCCGGGTTCAAGGTCCGAGTGGAAAATATCATAGAATGATCTACTCGACAGATCCTGCAAAAAGCCGTGCATCTTTACTTGTGATATATTTCTACGTACAACAGGCGGTGTGTACGTATTTTGTTTAGCGATGTGTAATTTTAATAACTGAGCGTCGTGGTCACTGAGGTGACTTCGTATGAGCTGTATGTCCCAAGTACCCTTTTTACAGTTTGTATAAACATGATCAATACATGTACCAGTCGATGTCGTAATCCTAGTTGCTGACAAGTGAGTAGGGTATAAATCATATTGAGCCATTAGATCCAACAATTGACGCTTTTGAGTTGTATTTTTCAAAAGATCAACGTTAAAATCACCCATTATTACTAATGAGTACTCCAAAGAAAACTGTTCAGAAATTGAATACAGTAGTAACTCCAAACCTCTTAAGGTGGTTCGTTTTTCATACTAATATATTTATTCAAATATGGGTAAATGGAGCATAGTTTTACAATGAAATCACTTAAATCGACAATCATTTTCATATTTGTTTGCGGCAAATTATATTTCTGCAATATAAAGGGTCGAATAATAGCTTAAATTAGTACTTTATTTTAATAAAGATTTGTCAATATGTGGGTGAACGACGACAGTGTCATACACCAATCGTACGTTCGGTGTGTGCGTTGGAAAGCGACGTTGCCAGTTGGCTGAAAATGCTACGTTGCCGCTCTGCCCAAACGCATTTCGCATGTTATTTATTTTTCAACAATATCAAACGCAAGCGTTGCTAATGTTGCCATATAGGCCATATCCCCACGCAATAGCCGAACGAAAGACCTTTTATTATAGAAAATATACCTATACATACTATTTACATTTAATGTTTTTATAATAGATGTGCGTACTAAATGATAGTCTCGTCGAACTGAACGTAGAACCTATTTGGCAAGGCAACACTAAATTCAAACGTCACTCTGATTCAAAATCACCGGCAGTACTTTATCGTTTTACCATTTGTTTATACCTACAAATCCAAATTGACGCTAAATTGCCTACGATTGTTTGAAATATCTCATAGCGTGCAGTGATTTACATGAGGATTTATTATACGTTTGTATATTATGTAGCCACAAACGTCCCGGAAAGGCTATAAAAATCACCAATACTCGGGCCTGAAAAAAACTTGTAAGCGAAACCTTGGAGAAATGATACTATATTACGGAGAAATCAAAAGGTAAGTTCTGTAGAGGCTGACTTGCTGGATATCTTTCCTCCCCGTATTCAAACAGTTTTTTTAATTATATATTTCCACTATTATTATAACAAAAATGTTTCGATGTTTATTGTTTTCGCAACAACTGCTCATCGGATTGGAATAAGGAAACTTGACATGTAGATAAATAGTAATATATATTATATTATAAGAATAATATTATTTTTTTTACATAAATACCGGAAACGTTAGTTTCCCGAGGGATGATCAGTTCCAGGCCTTGAACTTTTAAAAATATAACCATTTTGTAGATACTCACTGAACCTGTTTTGAACCCAGGTTCCCTCCCTAACTTCGCAGTCAAGTTTACCACCACCTAACTAGACTAAACTGAAATGTATTTTTTATTCCAGTAATCATCACACACCATTTTGACGATGAGTATTCTGATTTCAGATGCTGGGCCAACTGCAGGTGTCACAATATGTGTAGATGCTTCAGGCTCACTTCCAAGCAACACACACAACGTCAAGCAATCTTCCTATATCCATGTATAAAACCAGAAAAACGTAAAACAGAAATAATAAATAAAAATAATATGATATGATGTAAATAAAACACTGAATTTATAAATTGATCAGTTTTCTTTATCTATGTACCTATTCCGCACGTGATTGGATGGGAAGGAATCTAATAATTAAAGTGACTAGAAATGTCTAATATAATGATATCTACATATGAAAACTTATCTGAATGAAGTCATCGAATAGATTCCGTCCCAATCTGATTGGACACCTATTAGGTTAGGACATCCAGGCCCGTTTTTTAGTAGTATAGGCTATTTCCGATTGACCATGCAAAAAATACCGGAACTGGATGTCATAACATCACCTGAAAACGTTTTTGGTGATTAAATATATAAGGTCACCAAAATTAAACCTAGGTTTAACAACCTACCAACTAACGTTCAGGGACCAATACCACAAAACTTTACAAGCATACAAATCTACAAAATTGACAATTATTTGTTTTGGAATTTAAAGTTGTAAAGTTTTGTGGGATAGGCCACAGGTTATTTATTTATTACTGAAAAAAAAAAAATTATAGGTAAAGTATCATTAAAAAAAATAAAAAGTCATGTAATGTAAAGTAAAAAATATATTAAAATTACGAGATTTGAACCTTGGTCCTAATGAATGTGCGTCAGACGGTCATCCAACTAGCCTAATCCTAGTTCAATACACGTTCCAAATAAGCAATCGGTTTCGTAAATGAATAAGGGTTTGAATGTGTGTGTGCATACTGCGCAGCCGCGGCAGCGTTTCGTGTTTATTCAAATAAACTTATTTTGTAAATTAAACCTCACCTGAAATTTAGTTGGCCACATTAGAAACAGCAGTTTATTGGCGGCAAACATATTACTTATTAAAATATTTCTATTATCATACATAAAATATAAAAATACGTAGAATTCGCGCCACCTATGCACTATAACGCCATCTATTGGCGTTGTAGTGTCTAGCTGACCGTGACATTCCACCTTAAACATTGTTTAAATCTATTAACATCAGATGTGTATAAGCATATAACCACTATTTTAAAATCTATTAATTGAATACCACAGACTTCAATATCTAATTCTACAGAAATGTCTGAGATGAATGTCAACTCCATATATTTAATATTATTTGCTAAATACAAACATACTCCTCCGTTTTCATATTTTGACCTACAATAACTAGCAGCTAAATAATAATTAAGTATATTTATCTGATTCAGTTCATAATCCTTCATCCAATGCTCAGATAAACATATTACGTCAGGGTTATTATGTAACTGTAAACAGCATTCCAGGGAGGATACTTTATTACTTAGTTTTCTAATATTTTGATGCAGAAATCTTAAGTATTTATTTGACTTATGAACATTTTGCAAATTGCTTTTTACACATATATCTGAACTTGTATGTGCCCTATAATTTAGTATAATGTTAGTATTAGCGAAAAAATGTATTTTCAGTCTGCGTGCACACAGACGATTTTTTTTACTATGCTAGCATAAGTTACTAGAGGCAAAGGTGTAGTAACAACACTTCCAGATGTCTTATATTTACTTATAATTAAAAGGGTTACTTTTCTTGCCAAGACAAATTTCCTATTTAAATTTATGTTATCTATGTCAATAAAATTTACATAATTAAATTGTAGTGCCATGTATTTTAACTCATAGTTCAGCAAATCAATTAAATTATCATTATTATTTATGTTGTGTTGGACACTTGTTATAATAACATTAGTATTAGACAACATCCTCATGTAGAATTCAAGCTGATTTAGGTACAACTTTGGATTTGTCTCATTAATACCACTAAGCAGAACAATACAGTCATTTTTAGTAAACGATTTGCAAGTATTTAGCAGTGGCTCAATTAAGAAATAACTAGATTTTATTCGAAGGAATGATACGAATAAAGCGATCTCTATATTGGTTACATGAAAATTACCCTGGATAACGACGTAATTTTGTAGGTTAATTTCCCGCCACAAACCACAACTTTGTTAGGTACTTATTTCATGTGGTAAATATTATGTTACCTTACTGATAAACAATTTAAAAATGCCAGGGTTTTCCAATGAGTTTGCTGAAATAAGCCCGGTGCCTGCTAATTATAATTATATTTATTACATACATATAAGGATAATTTGGGGTAAAAGTAGGTATCTATTTAAATTAATTACCTATATAGCACTTTTACCTTAATCTGACATTATTTAGGTTTACTTAGTATTAGGTAATTCAAAATGTTACGTTATTCTTTTTCTGAAACAGTTATTCCAGTTAAGCAATTTATAAAAAATGTGTCTAAAATAAACAAGTATAATAAATTATTATCATTTATGCAAATATAGCGAAGGCCCAGATGAATTAAATCAAATATATCTCAAGCGTCGCAAATATGCTGCCCTCGGTAGCAGCTACATCTTGCGGCGTTTGGGGTTGAAACTTTGGGGCCGTGGGGGCCAAGTGCGCGTCGACTTTATAAGGACATTTCCAAGCGCCTTATAGAGGCGTCGGGTGACCAGAGGGCTGGCCAGTATTTCGCGCAAAGACTCAGCATAGCAGTCCAGCGCGGCAATGGGGCTAGCCTTCTGGGCACTCTACCTCCCCAGCAAGACCTGGGGCAATTTTTTTATTTATAATTTATGTTTACTGTGTTCATACTTTTTTCTTGTGTTTTTTGAAATAAATGATTTAGTCAGACTTTGACACATCAAGAAAACAAACATATTTTAATTAAATTTTGAGCAGGTACAGGTAAACAATGTAGGTAAAAATGAATCGGTTGAGTAATTAAACCAGTAGGCTTATGTTGGTTCCATGCTTAATCATTTGTCGTTGTTTCCGTCAGGTTCTAACAAGTATGCAAGTGCGAGAAAGTGACGAGTAGCACGATAAACGGTAAACTCGTGACCATCATAAGCCTACAGGCATAATCTATCCTCGGTAAGTATCCATAATATTATACAAGTATTTATTTAGCTTACCTTGGGGCTAGGTCAATTTGTATGAATGGTCCCATAATTTTAATTTTAGTGTCAGTTTGGCTGTTACCTATGGGAAAATATCTCCTTCTTGTCTCTGGCCAATTGAAATTGGCCTGAGATATTGATATTTAGATAACTCATGTCTAAAAGGGAAGAGTATATTTATACTTTAGCCGCAGCGAGCACTAATAAATACTTAATTAAATTATTTAATTAAATGAATTAAAAAAATATGTCACAAATGAAATAAAAAAATGTTTCACTATCAGAATAGGCCGAAGTAAGTGCGATAACTTGCAAACAGGAAAACGGAAATAGTTACCGAATTTATATCAAAAGAAGTCAATTAACTATTTAAATATCGGCCGGAAGCGTGATTAAAATTTAAGTTTGATTAATTAAAATTGTTACACTACCTTATTAGGTAACAAATTGTTATTTGCTAATAAATAATTCAATCAAAATGTATTCGCCGCATTATGTAACTAAGGTAATAGAGAAGCCCTTTTCAATAAATTTGACACAAATTAAGGATTCCGCGGTATACTAGGAATCCTTATAATTTCGCTATTTCCGTCTGTCAGTTTGTCTGTCTATCTGCAGCTTAGCTTAGTGATCATTAGTACTAGAAAATTGCTATGTAGTATAAAGGTTTACATATTAGTCAAGTCAGAAATACGTGAAAAAACTAACCCCCTTTTTTATAAACGTCTTCTAACTTAGCAAGCCGGTAAGTATTGCTGGTCCCTTTATGTCTTATCAATATTTCTGTAAGAGCGAAAGGGACAAACAATACTGAACTAAACGTATGACGCTTTGTAAAGGGCCATATGGAAAAAGAAAAGCCGACCGTCCCACAATGAGGTGCGTTGACTACATAATTTGCGACGGTGTTGATGATGTCGCCACAACCCACCTCCTCTTGTAGTATACTGTCACAAAAGAACAGGATGTTTAAGTTGCCAATCGCTAACGCTTAGTAGCGTATCGTAGGTTTCCCTCTCTGTCACTCTTTCATATTAAAGCGACATGGACAATTAGCTGCCTTTCGTTTTCGATTGACGATTGAGCGTTAGCGAATGGCAAATTGTCTAAGCACCCAGCAATGACAGGAGGTAGCGCGAAGACGTCCATGAAACTAATTTATTCTACATAATAGTCACGCGCCTCTTAAGAAAATTATGATTAAATAAACTTGGGTTAAATTAAAAAGAAGATTGTAATTGATGTTTAATAATCTCCAAAATAAATAAAAAAGACTTCAACCGATTTCTCCAAGATCCCATCATAAGACCAACTCCGGGTTATTATACTCGTTTGATTAAAAACAATTGAAAATCGGTTCATGATTCTCGGATAATTATATCGATTACCTAACATAAATTTATATTAAAAAAGTCAAATTGAGAACCTCCTCCTTTTTTGAAGTCGGTTAAACACAACGAGTTAGACTTGTGGACCATAATGCTTGTAATAATACTAGACTCAGAGATGTGCGAGGTTGTGTTTCCATACAAATGACACCTATTAATGACTCGAGCGAGGTGTCATTTGTATGGAAACACATCCTCGCACATCTCTGGTGGAAACGCAGCCTAAAGTCGAATATATTGATTTAAACTTTCACGATTACCACTCATATTTTAAAATCAAGATCAATCTCATATAATCAAGATCAAGTGCGGGTAGTTCGAAAACCCCGCGCAGCTCGAAGGTGTTGATACATTCTCTCGCCAGTCTGCCTGCGACCACGGGTGTAACGTCATGCCCGAAACGTCAGGATATAATTAAACGTAAGTTTACGCGATTAAGACCCGTTTGTTTCTAAAGTCGAATAGTTTTAAGCTACATAAAATACGTACTTTTGTAAAAAGCTTCAAGTTCCATAGTTCCTGATTGCGCCATGTAATCCCAACCGTCCGATCCGTCATCCGGGACGGAAACCTAATTTGGCAGTCGACTACACGTCGAGGTAAACGAATTACCCGCGCGTAGTGCGATTACGGTAACCGATTTACGCTACTGCCAATCTTTGTACTGTGACATTCGCGACGCGTATGATTTGATACTGATATTTAAGGTACTGCCAATGTTTGTGCTGTGACATTCGCGACGCGTATGATTTAATACTGATAATTATTTACGCTACTGCTAATCGTGGCAATATTGCTATGCCATATAGGGAATTATTGTACGAACGTATAAATCCTGAAAAAGGGAGTTACCATTTTTAGGCACTGCACACTGGTCTCACCGCGAGCTACTAAGCTGTGAACTATTGGCTATAAACACGAACAAAAGATACGCACTCCCGTGTAAATAAAAGAGACACTGCGATACTCGCTAGGCTAGCTTAGTAGCTCGCGGTGAGACCAGTGCCTTATGGGTAAGATATTCCAAACTTGTTACTTTGTTACCTGGCGGACTAATGCCAAGTGTACATCGAAATTGGGAAGTTCAGTGTACTCGAGCAGTTACAAACGAATACGATCTTGAAAAATAAAAAAACAACCTATAAGTACCAAACGTCAGTAGAATCCAACAATATATAAAGAAAGTTGACTTCGCATAGCATTTGACGTTTTTGACACATATCGCGAAACACGTTCGCAGATATATTTTTACATTAACACTAATAAATATCAATAATTCTAACTAAAAATGTACATGAACCCAAGGCTTAAGGTTTTAAGTTCGTAATAAAAAAATCGTGTTCTAAAAATGAGTAATTATGGATTTTTTTTTATTTACAATTGTGCAAGTTTTTAGATTGGTATACATTTTTTTGTAGACGGCAACGACTATTGTTATGTCGGCTCTAATAATATGAATACGATTTTAACCCTTATTCCTTTGACATACGTTCCAAAATGTATACATATTATTAGACGTGACTACATATACAATAGACAGACGAACAATTAACAAGTGACCCGTCAACTTTTCATTCACTGAAAGCCACATGTCCATAATGTCACAAGCCACATTAAAACAAATCGAACGAAGCAGCACTCGTTACTTAATAGTTTATTTTTAAGCGATCACCACATGCGCGACAAAACGACAATAAAATCGCGAGTCCTTGGCTACATCCGACGTCCGGTTCCCATACTCAAGCTCAATCATTACACGCATGTCATGGGCTAAGTAGCTTTTGCAATTAAAATTGTGCTTTAATACCAATGCGTTGTTATATTTACATTATTTACCAGTACGCCAGAAGTCCTCAACTATCTAAAAGATAATCCACAATGTCGTAACGGAAGTGCTTACCATACAAAAAAAACAACTGCGAAAGACTCTGGTTGTAACGGGATTCGTACATTTCGTACCCGCTTCCTACATCTGTACTTTATGTGTCGAAGGTACTCCTATCTTACTACTTACTTACTTATGTAGTTGTTTATGGATCGATGTAACTGTCATCCTTCAATGAAAATGAAAAAAAAACACGTCTACTGCTGCCTGCACCATGACGGCCTCTGGTTCCATCAATTCCCTGATTACCGATTAACTTTATCATCACTGCTAAGACCATTTCTGTTCTATCGGCCGGGCCGTCACAAATTTTGATACAAAAGAAGCTTCGCTTCATCGTAAAAGAAAATCAAGGGACATAGGAAGCCAATTCTGGAAAAAGAGTCATCAATGGCACCTCAAAATTCAACCTGGACTTCTTTCCAATTTACATTGCTACATATTAGAAAGAAAAATCTGTACATTTTCTGTTCGAGAGTAATTCCAAATACTTCCCGTCCATTTTAAACGTAATCAAAAAACGACTTCAACTGAATTCTTCAAGATCCCATCATCAACCCCGCTTGGTGCCAACGGGACCATCACGGGGTTAAACTCATTCGATAAAAAATTTGGAAATCAAGATTTTCGGAGATATCTCTGAAGTCGGTTAAAAACAAAACATACTTTTGCCCGATTTTTACCAAATTGTGAACTCGTGCCTAATTATCAGTCTCTTTTCAATAAAAAAATAAGTCATACTCTTTACTGTCATTACATTTCGTATTAGCAACAAGATTATCGGTTAATCATGTCTCATAATCTCACGCATCAGTATTGCGATACAGCGAGGAAATGCCGCCAGCATCCTCGGTACAATGCCACAAGGGCCAAACTTAGATATAGTTTAGGTTAAGTAGATTAGTTACATTTAATCTATGTACATAAATTGTAGTTTTGAAAATAAATACATACCTATATATAATAAATTAAAAAAAAATTATGTCTCAGAATGTCTCGCCACACTTTTATCTCAAAAATCGATAAACCCGGGTACAAAGCCCGGGTAAATCTGTTAACGTGCGAAAGTAATTGTAAATTCCCTGTCCGGAAAGATTCCGGGTCATTAGGATAATGGGGCACACGCGGCAATCCCTTCAGATGAGACTTCAACGCGATTAATTATTTATATCTGTGGCAGAGCGCATGATTACATGATTACGATTAAAGGGGGTTGTCAGCGCGTGGAGGGGGGCATTCATTTTAACCTTTTATGATGATCAAAACTACCTGTTTATCTGCCTTGAATTCGTCTTATTATATAACGCTTAGAATTTTTTGGCAATACCATAATACATAAATCACGTTTGGATGTAGTTACACGATAACGTGCCAACCCTAATGATATGAATTTGACATTAAAATCTAAACTCTCTGTCAACTGCAAAAGTCATCAATTTTTATATTAAACTCATGTGGGTTGGAACGTTATCGTGTTTGTATTAAAACTTGAACCTGCAAGTTTGTATCTTTCTTAATAACAAATCTCTAAGAAATCCACTTGGTCTCATTAATTTCCATTCCATCACTCTTTTCTTCTTTTTTCTTTCATCCTTATTTTAGCATCATTTTGGACTTCATCATCGAAACGTAGATTCTCTTGACCAACAATGAAACAATGGTACACTATGCCACTACTTGCTTATTCTAACTTATAGCCTAGTTCATAAATATGTACAATTGTACAATTACATATGCCTCAACTTTAATGCGTTGAAATAAGTTGGGAAATTGTGTATCTTATTAAAAACTCGTCTATACAACAGACTGGTCTGTTTGCCCATTGCCCAACCTGAGTCACCCACGATTTGACATTAAATCTTAACCTCGTTAGAATCTTCCGCCGCGGCACTTCAGAGCGGCCGCTCTAATGAATCATGGCCAATTGGATTGATTGTCTACGCCACAGTACTTTTTACGGGCTTTGGCGGTCGAACGTATTTGTCACTCAACTATTACATGGCACTTAGTGTAGCAAACATATGATACGAAAATAATTATTTGTATGGTAGTCTTCATGTCAGAATCTTCGATTAATTTAATTTTTTCAAACTTGTCATGAAATGTTTACATGACGTACCTACCTCAAATCAATCAAGGAAGTACGTAGTTTCGGATTCTACGCGCGAACATTGATTTAAAGGAATTTCATACAAAATGTTAGGCCTTAGCCTGCAAAGCACCTTTCTTTTATTTTTAGACGTCAAAGTATTTGAATACATGAAACTGATTAGTAACATATCTTTTTTTATTTCTTTACAAGTTTAAGAAAAGCATTATACTATACAAGCTTCAGACCTTACTTCCCGGCCTTTGCAGTAACGTAGTATTTATTTATGGAATATGTTTACATGACATTACAGTTACCGAATACGTCATGAAATTTACAGTCAATGACAATTACACAGAAAGAAATCCAATTTTTATGATTGGTGGTTGCCTAATCTTGAATAGTTATTATTCTCACGTAACGAAGATCTAATGTATATTTGCCTTTTTTTAATATTCCTTGCCATTACTACGTACTCGACTTCAAATATTAAACTTTTATGTATCTGTGCCTCTGAAGTATTGAGCTAAACGATATTTTTCATTGAACCATGTTCCGTTGAGTAGTATATTGATATGCTGAAGGTCTGCAGTGCGAAGCGCAAAATGTAATTCTATCTTCTTTACGACTTTGACCCCAATTGGTCCAGTCGCACGGGCATTAGTATCATATGTGATTTTATTATTCGCACTTAACAATCTGTTATTTATCGTCATAAAAACTGAGCAAAGAAAAGAATCATACACGAGGAGTTGAGAGAAAACACCAAGATTTTATTCTTCAGTTCTAGGGCATTATTTTAAATTGTTATATTTACTACCAACACGAAAGCCGTGTCTACATAAAGGTGAATTTTTTCTTCAAATTTTTGTTTTAGTCAAAAATTACATAACACAACACATAATACCTCCAACCAAGTACACACAAATATAAACATTACTGAAGCATACTGACGCCTCATGGACCATGAAGATCCCAATAGTATTTTGGGCTTAACACAACTACATTTCGAAACTTACAATATCATGTAGTCCCAGGAATATCTCTGATCTTTACCTTTTTATTAAAAATGCATCATGATCATGCCGATACCGGAAACAAAACACGCTCTCAAAACCTGCAGCCCTTCCGCGAAAGACGATATTCGTAAATTTCGAGGATTTGTCTCTCTCACTCTAATGACGCCTTCGTCTGAGTGACAGAGAAAAATGCTCGAAATTTACGAATTTCGATTTTCGCGGTAGTAGGCCAGAGATCGAAACCGGTTTTTTTGAAAAACCTCGAAATAGCCGAATATTCTAAAATGTTGTACTCTATATGTAGTACCCAATATTTTATGGAATTAACAACATCCTACTTTTAAATTACTCCATTAACAAAGAATTTATATAGGTATCGAAGATCGAAAAAGAACGAAATTAGAACAGTTCTGTTGATTCTGTAAAAATCCGGTCTCCGATCCCTGTTCAAAACCCCAAGCTCATACTCGCAAAGAAACAATTGCGTTCAATTGAGATTCTGTCCTGAAAACATTCAATCTGCACAATTAACACCTCTTAACCCGCTTCACGATCGCACGGCAATCAGTACTACGAATTAATCTTTTGTATGAAGTCTCATACAAATACTCATACATTTTTTGCATTTGAACTTAATGCGCAAACGTTCACAGCCCTTTTGTCAATCTCCGGATAAATGTATCCGTCTGATATATCACTATAATTTTCCCCAAGCATATGCCTATATAAAGATAAGAACAGCTTTTTAAAATGTACGAGTATCTGACAGATAATATTTTATTCTAGCATGATGAAATAGGCCTTTTAGGATTACCCTTGCCCACTCCTATCGAAGTTACACGGTTAGCATTACCACAAATATTTCATAGTTTCATAGAAATATTCATACACATTTTGTTTGCTTAAATAAATAGTCATAACATTTTGGCATTATCTTCTTAACGCCTATAAAGGATCATTGCTATTCAAATATTTTTTGCATTAATGTGAATTACATTATTTATTTCAAATCAGTAAAATTGAGAAGCCTTATTTACATCTCTGTTATTCATTTTGCTTTTCGAAATTCATTAGGTAAGATAAGAATAAATCGTAAACGATAAAAACAAAGCAATAGAAGACTAGCTAGATATTTGTCAATTGCGACAACATGTATTCCCACATTGTCAAAAAATGGCACAGATTAATTTACATAACCAACTGTTACCCACGTGACTCCAATTCGCATCATGAATGGGATCATTCATA
>JALPQI010027815.1:0-11429 GCA_025490895.1 Thaumatotibia leucotreta | reverse complement strand
ACTAAAAGGATCTTGTAGTGTATATCCGACCTTACAATTACGAGAAACTTTAAAAATCATAAGTCAACAATCTATCCAATGTAAACGTAATCTTATCTGAAATAAATAAAGCTCAAAGTTGTTCTTCGATGCTTTCCTTTATTTTAAAACCGGCATATGTGACTGTAGGGGTAGCGAAGCGTGGTTTTTCAATCAGAATAGGATTAATATTTATGTTCATGGTATAATAATTAGTCGTTGCGCATAACCTAACTTTGACATTAATTTAAATCTAAACGCTTATTCAAATCAATTCAGATCTCTTAATCGTAGCAATTCGTAGCTTACAATTAGAGTGTCTGGAATTTATTAACAATTTCAATTACGTTTCTTGATTAAGGACTAAGAAGACTTAAGTTATTACTGGTTACAATTTAATTACAATACTCACATTTTAGTTTGTCAAAAGTAGAATTTTATTTGTATCGATTGAATCTATTGCTACAGTCGTTCCAGTATTATTATTCAAATCTGTTTTAAAATTCAAACACTCACCTTTAGCAGTTCTGCTATCGTAGACCTCCAAATCTATGACGCCGCTCCTCTCCTCAGGCTTGGTCAACCGGAACGACCAGTCGTTCCAGTCGAAGCTTAACGCGTGGCTCTCCAGAAACTTCGACAGAACCCCTTGCGTCGACCGCGCCTGCCTCACCCCCTTTGTCGCCACCGGCTCGATCGTCAGCGCGTCGAACACCCGCACCGTCCTCTGCTCTCTCATACTCCTCACAAACTCCCTCGCCATATGCTCAATACACGTAGCATTATCACTGCAGTTCAACTCAACTATACCGGCCCTCGCTTGCGCCACCACCATACAAGCGATCAACAATATGGCAGTCATTTTGAACAAATGTCACAACACTTCAGCACTAAAGTCACCAATCCATTTGTGGGTCACAACTCCTTTATCCGGTCCACCTTCATCGGTGGATAGTTCGTCAATGGGTCCTCGAATGCAGTGCTGATGATTTTTATCCACGGTCACGCTGCTCGCTTCTGCAAGTCCGTGTGTGCATTTTTTTTGCCGGTGCCTACACATGTGTTGGTATTCTAGTTGATTTACATTAGACCACTTTTCTTTCTAGTGGGCGAGTTTGCGATCAATTATTTTCCGTCACGCGCATGCGTAGAGTGCACTATCGCGGATCGGCGCGAAATTTATGCGAAAAAATTGTTGCAAGTGCACGGATTCGTTAATAAACTGTAGGAATGATATTTTACTTTCGAATGTACTGTTCGCAAATGTGGACAAGTTCCAACATAATTATTGGTCAAATAAAATATTACTATAATTAGTTCGAACACGTTTTATGTAATTTAATTAATAGCGGGTTAATTTCATGACGTGCTATTTTTAAAATAAGTACTACATTCTTAACACTAAATTCATTTCAACATACTAATTATTCTTATTATTACATACGTATACATTTTTATACGTTATGTTATTCATATCGCATGTTGATGCAATAAAATATACAATAAAAACAGAAATAGCATCAAAGATAACACACACTAGTTAAAATGGCTCAGGTCCGAAAACATGCATTTTCTGCCGAACCATGAATGATTTTCAGAAAGCAGAAGTACAGTCAAGTGCAAAAATAAGTATCGAAAGAAAGCTCATAAATATGTTACGACGTTCTTAGTTATTACACAGAATTAGAGTGCACCGGGACATGTTTTTGAACATTTTTGTGTACACCTTATTTTGTCTTTGCCTTTAAATACCATAATGCAAAACTTTATGCCTTAACAAAAGAATCCGCTTATAAAGTTCAACTCAGTCAAAGTTCTAGTGTGATACACAAATTATGATGTTATATTATAAATAAAACCAGATGTGGACACACCACACTGAAAACGATACCGATTACCATGCCATTTATCCCATTGAATAAACAACGTATGCAAATGCCGGATAACTTTTCTACTGATGCTACACATGCAAAATACCGTGACAAACATGCGTGAACACAACGGAAGGTAGTTCGTCACTGTTCCTGAGGCAGCCTATCTAATATGTATCATCATCATCATCAATAATGAATAAGCACCTTCTGGGCGAACTCACTTTATCGTAGACCGCATCTCTGTCCTTGGCCAGTCTGTGGCCCTGAGTAAGCCCGTTTCAAATAAAAATAAATATCATTTCAGTCAATAAGTAGCTGCTAACCATCGGCCTACCATTTGGACCTCCACATACACCGGAAGTGACAGCATTTAGCGTCTCACGGAGATCTTCATAAGGACTTTATTGATCTTTATTTTTTTGTTGACATTTTACATTAGGTAGTTACGTCACATTTTTGTTTTGTTTATTATGACATCCAGAATGGTGTAAATCTTTCGTAATCCTAGCAAGCACACTGTATATTAAGAGCTCCTTTCACCATCCCCGAATAAAATATACCTTTTAGAATAATTTTAGATGTTCATTTACAATGCATATGCTCGAAAGCTCAATGCTCAATCAAATGCTATTTTTAAGGATAAACTTATGCACAGAAAGCGTTACTTTTGACGTTTCATAGTACTTTTCCGCACGACCTGGTCGGTATTGGTACTGCCGAGATAGTCTAGTTTTCCACGCATAATGCATTGTAAAATTTTGTATTTTACAATGCAATTATGTATTTTTCGCTTGATGTTGAAATGTAGGCTTGTTAGGGTTCCGTAGCCAAAATGGCAAAAACAGAACCCTTATAGATTCGTCATGTCCGTCTGTCCGTCTGTCCGTCTGTCACAGCCGATTTACTCGGAAACTATAAATGCCACAGTAACGAAATTTGGTAAGGATTTGTGTTGCATGAACCGCTACAGGATTATGATACTAAATTGTAAAAAAAAACATTGGGGTGGGGGCCCTCCATACATGTAACTGAGGGATAGACAATTTTTTTTAGTTGTATATAAGCGTGTGGGGTATTAATGGAAAGGTCTTTAGAAATGATATGAAGGTTTAGAAATCTCATTTTTATTTAAGCAAATCGTTTTCGAGATATCAGCTCTCAAAGTCTGCAAATGTGTCCCCCCCCCTCTATTTTTTAAACTACGCGATATAAAATTCTAAAAAAAATATATGTTATGCACATTAATAAACTCTATCAACGATTTTTGATTTGATTAAATTATCTCCTACTGTTTGTGAGGTAGGTTGATTTAACTGTATTTTAGTAATAATAAATTGATATTGGTACGGAACCCTTCGCGCGCGAGTCCGACTCGCACTTGGCCGGTTTTTTTATAACTCGTGTCGGTTTTAGTCATAGACATTGGTCTTGAAAAAAGCCTTCTTTCTACACTTCTATCATCGTATGTATGTATCGGGAAATGGACTGCGATAATGTTATCTCACGGATGTAATTTATCCGCGGAAAAATAGGTCGTTAGTAAAGTGCACCAAAATAAATATATTTGGAAACTTCGATTGGTAAGTAAGTATTTTATTTGACGCTGACATGGCGCTCAAATACGTATTTGACTCGTTGTCAATTTAAATCAGAGTTTCATTTCATAAGCAGATTTTTAAGACATGGTGGACTGATGACCTACTGAAGGTCGCAGGAGTCCGCATCCACCGACGCAGGTGGCGTAGGACTGGTCATTGTGGCAATCTTTGGGGGAGGCCTATACTCAGCAGTGGCCGTCATTCTGCTGATATGATGATGATGAAGCAAATTTTTATATTATTTACACACGAAGATTAGAAACTCTTAGTACACGTAAACTTTCTTCTGCGAAGCACATAAATTCATCAATATCTGTCTTGTTTTAAAAAATCCAAAGTTTTGCAACTTCAGTGAAAAATTGCTGACTCGCAAGAAATTTAAAGATGAATCTTTGATTCTGTTGACGTCGAGAACCAATAAAATATTGTGGCTTTGTTTACTGAAACTTTGTTACGGCAAAAAGCAGTCTGAATCAGACCGTCTGATGCCTGTCTGAATTGTGAGTGGTAATTCATTTCACGAACAGTAGATGGTGAGGCTTATCGTTTGTTATGGCATGCGTCACTAGCACGAAAATAATTTGAACTAATACAACTGTGAATGACAGTGGCAATAACTATAACTAACCGGTTACATTCACGTGTATTATTTGTAGTTACTACGCGCAACATGTTTCAGAGAGTCTACGTATAGTTTATAGGAAAACCTATAAGAAGTCTAAAGTCTGATAACAGGTTCATATTTTCAACATTAATATAATTCGTAAATGTTATTAAGTTCTGAAAATAGGTTTGTACTCAACGTATTTTATATTTGGACGTATTTATGCAAAAAGGAACCAATCCACACTAATTTGTCATTGTAAAAAATTACTTTTTTGTTTTGAGTTTAGGTGCTAATTAGAACGAAAAATGTCTATGTCTAGATACGAAAAATCTTGTGGGTTGGTTCCTTTTTGCATAAATACGTCCATTTGTATTTTCGATTTCTACAATACGTGCACTTTCTTGTTTTTTTTTTTTACTTTTTTAAAATATACATCAGCCAATGCCTCAGCTTACATGAAGGCTCCCGCCTTGGGAGCCCTTGGGAGCCACATGGGTTGCCAGTAAAATAGTAAATAATTCCCAAATTATAATATTGATAACAATCTAAAATGAGAAACAAATACGGATGGTTATTGTTGGTAAGTTGTTACCACTATACATACCTGCTTTGAATTGCATGCAGAGCGCAAGTCACTTGAATGAATGAATGAAATCGTTTATTCACAATAAACATATTGTAACAAAAGATCTTACTTAACAGATAGTGTATCCCTTAATATATTTAGTCTAAGTAGACGTGTGAACTGATGACCTGATGAAGATTGCAGGAATCCTCTGGATGCGGGTGGCGTAAAACCGGTCATTGTGGCAATCTTTGAGGGAGGCCTATTTTCAGTAGCAGCAGTGGACGTCTTTCGGCTGATTTGATGATAATGAAGATGATGAGACGTGTGAAAACAGATGTCAGTGATATTGATCACTCAGTCAAGTAAAAAATATTTTCAAGTATTTCATTATGTCTAATCACTAATCTATTCCAGCAGTGGCCATCGACTGAGAATTATGATGACTTCTGACATCTCGCACATTGCAGACATTCGAATGGCAAATATAATGATAATGACATTGTAAAAGTTATCTAAAGTGAATAAATAGAGAAAACAATTTCATATAGTTTATCTTCTTCTTGAGCAGAGTTGGAAACTTTTCTGAACTTATTTCTAACTGAAAGAAACTACTTCGTCGCTAAGTTTCTCGATTTCTGTAACATTTTCTTGGATTCTGTCAGTACGAGATTGATTTATTAGTAATAATAGCTGTATTCTCATACTAATGATTTGAAATACTAATCAATACTATACAGTAGGTACTAGACTAGTAGGATTTGAGAAAACCAATGATGGAAGCAAATCGGGGATCTTGGAGAAATCGGTTTCTAAAATTTTTAATTTGGTGATTTTTCCATATATCCATCCATCCTCCATCACCATAGCCCATTAGTCTTTCTACTTCTCAATAGTCTTTATACGCCTGCTAGGACCGATTTACAGATATCTATTGATGTGCCCGTGAATGGGTTACAGCAGGTGTAAGACTGAAATTTTATCCAAAAGGTCGTACGTGTTGGATCTATATCCCCGTGCAAGCCTATAAAAAAACGAGATTAGTAAGCCCGTGATTCTCAAGGAGATATAAATAATGATGATTGTAGCAATGTTAATCATTTTATTAACACGCGTTGTAAAATGTATAGTATAATTATAACTTATCAAGTTTTCATGGAAATGCAAACATGTAAATAGCATGTCTAAATGCTAATAATTTAGATCATAATAGCTTTTTACATGGTCGTTAATTTTCTTGCGTATTGCTATTAAATGTAATAGCTAATGAAGTTTTCAGGCAACACATTATTTACAATTGCAACTTTAGTATAATTTATGTTTGAAGCGACATACGAATTGGTAATATGAGAGGTCTTTGTCAAGCAGTGGACTATTATAGGCCAAAGACGTACAGCAAAGTTATTTAGCAAATAATATTAGTACATTGTGCATCAAGGCAGGTAAGTACGGAATTACTAACGAGAGTGTTAGAAGCCCGACACCGTAGGCGGAGGGCTTTTAATGACTCGAGTTAGTATTCCGCTTACCGACCGTGATGCTACAATGTTTTTCATCACACTTGCGGACAAAAAAATAAGTTTTAAGACAAAATATTATTCTACGACGTACTGACATTTCTATTACTCCCTAGGGAATTTCACTTTTCTATTACTCCCTCTACACACGCAAGCAATGGCGTGCCTAGACAGCATGTGTGATGAAAAAATATTTAAATGTATACATCATCATCATCATCAGCCTATGATAGTCCACTGCTGGACGTAAGCCTCTCCTATTAACTATGCGCATTAGGAGGCATATGCCCATATGCTGGGCAAGCGGATTGGCGATCGCAGTAATGTGTCCACTATGATGACGCTGCTGCCCATCATCAATCTTTTATCAAATAATGGTCAGTGACACTTAGTCGACTTTTACGACATCCGCAGGAGGAGTTGGGGTGGTGACAAATGTATTCTCACTGCCGTCACCACACGGCATCAATATAATGAATGTGAAATATTCTAATTATTTAGGAATAAGTAGAAAAAAAATTGCAATAAAATACTTTATTTTCCATGAGGATTGGCTACCGGCGACCGGAAAGCAACATTTTTTCAAAGGATTTCTTTTCCTACTTATTCCTAATCACTGGTTGTCATGATGATGATGATGTAATCCCAAACGTATCCGTCGACACCCGGACAATTAAAAGAAATCTATTTCTGATCGGTTTCTTTGCGTGCATGGGCTCGAAGGTGACTCGCAAAACCAAGTTTTGTTTCCCCCAACGGGGTTCCACCCCGCCGGCTCGATCTCGCCGGTGTAAGAAGAACACCGGACAAGACCATCGGAGCCTCACCCGAGGCCCCCACCCCAATGACCCAGCCATATTGATGGCTGCCGGCTGACACCGCTGCAGGGGGCTAACGCCCCGACCAGCATCCCCAATCTTCCGAGGGGTAATTGAGAAGACGTCCACTGCTGCAAGTTTTGTCTTGAAAGTCCGGCAGCAAGATGAACAATTGTCATAATTACCTATTGTATAGTATATTAGATACAAGTGCGAAAAAATGAAGTTCGAAGAAACGAGTGGATATAAGTTAAATCACGACAGCAGGGAGTGTTTTAAATTGACACGAATTACGAATTTCGTTTTCGCACGTGCATCGTACGACGTTTTTCAGTACATATAGCACTCGGAAGATTTCAACCTGACATAAAATGAGCCACTTCTCGCACTAGCGCGTAAAAAAGCACCATATGTACAGAAATAGTACATTTCGATACAAGTGGAAAAAAAATTATTAAACAGAAGTTTTTACATATGTATCGAACGATTATTTTCATAACAAGTGCCTTAAAAAGATAAATTCACGCACGCGGAGCATGCGCAAAGTTTACTTTCCGCACTAGTAAGAAAATATATTTAAACCGAAAAACGTCGTAAGATACACGTGGGAAAAGGAAATTCGTAACTCGTGTCGACTTAAAGCAATCTTTTAGGTCGTGCTTTAATTTATCTCCATTTGTTTCAAACTTCATTTCTTCGCACTAGTATCGTAATGTATGTAAATATGGAGATATTTTGAACGGTCCCGACGCTACAATACCTATATTTAATAGCATCTGTTCTGTATCCAATAAAATTAATATTCATGCATAAGAAGACAGCATTTTATCAACGAACTGATCAATTTCCTTAGGTCACGCACAGCAAAATATTAAAATCATATGAAATATTAAACAAAATTGCACTTTGTTCCGTTGTAATAAGACAAAGATGGTATACTTATTTTTGAAGTTGACAGTGCAAATCGCTTTCTGAACGAAACGCCAAGCTACTGTCATGTCTACTGAGTCGAAAGTATTACGCAGTTTTTATTAGGGTTCCTTAAGCTAGTTTCCCACAAGTCTAGATAAATTGAGTGCGTCGAATTGCCAAGTTACTACCAGTAGCCGTAGCAGTACTATGATTTTGAAAGTATCGGAAAAAGTTAGATTTTACTTGATACGTAATGCGTAGAATGCATTACGTATTGAGTAAAACCTAACGTATGCTTTACTTCCCAAATTATTGTAGGTATGACTACAGTTAGCTTAGCACACGATTGGTGCGACAGTTTATCGTCGAGAGATAACTTTTCGTTTATTTCTAACCCCTCTTAGAGAAAAAAATTGGGAAAGTTAAATATTTTAGTTTTTTTTTTTAAGTTGTGGCAATTTTGTAAATGTACACATATTTGCACATATACTCGTACTACGCGAAGCTAATACATTCGAGTAGGAAATGTATGAAGTCGCAATAAACAATAATCAATGTGTAATCAAACCAGAAAATGTCGAACTATCAATTAACTTTTACCGTTCTTATATACCGCCGCGTAGTGATGGCAGTTAAAGTAATAATAATACATTGGTCACCATCCCAAATCTTCTCGTGGGTATCGTAAAAGCGACTCAGGGATTAAAGTGTCACTGAATATTCCTAAAAGTGATTATGGATAGCATCATCGTCATGGACACATTACTGCGATCGCAAACCCATTTCCCAACGTGGCGATTATGGGCATTCCCCTCGTAATGTTCTCTGAGTTGGAGATCGCAATAATTTGTCCACTATAACACTGATTGATGCCCACCATCAATTTTCAATGATTGGACGGTCAGTGATACTTCAATCACGTCGACTTTTCTTCTTCTACTTAAGAGCCTGGCTCTGGTCAGTGGAGTAAACGCCATTCCGTTCGTTGTTCCGCTAATGTTTTCAGTTCCTGATACGACACCACATTAATCTTCTCCTTGACCTGGTTCAAAAATGCTCGCCTTGGTCTCCCTCGGCCCCTCTTCCCTTCAACTTCAATTACAGTTTTAATATAATTGTCATGTCCTAACAGGCGCCCCAACATAATTCCTCGTCTGTTATCAATCGTCTTCATTAGAGATCTCTTCTCTCCTATCATAACCAATACTTCATTCGTTCTTCTCTCAGTCCAATTTATATCAGTCAACTTTTAAGATGCCCAAAAGCGCAATTGGGATGGTGACAAACGTATTATTTTCTTACTGCCGTCTCCACGCGTGTCTATCACTACCTACGTGACAATGTTTTAGCCATGAACGTCTTTGTTCGAATGTCAGAGAAACGTCTGGTTGACGTAACTAAACACCGAATAATTCAGTTTAACGAAAAAAAAATAAAAAAACTATGTACATAAATTCTAGTTTTGAAAATAAATATATTAAAAAAAAGAGAAAAATCACTAAAGTTAGGTTTTTTAAGGTAGTGTTAGACTTATTAATGCTCCACTATTTCGCGTCCATGTGAAACCAGCATTAAGCGATAAAAATCTCTTGTAAAAACGCTCACGCTCGTGATGGCGACAATCATCATAATCATTAATTTAAGGGTTTTGGCGCTGAAATCTTCCAGTTTTATCTTGAAGTTCTGAAACGGGCGAAGATTAACCTTGGTCATTTATTATGTATACCAGGTATATGATTATTTTGTATACCAGGTGCTTAAAAATGGCCCGGTTTACAAAATAATAAGGGATTGAAGTGTCACTGAACATTATTTGATAAAAAATTGATGATGGGCAGTAGCGTCATCATAGTAGACACATTACTGTGATCGCCAATCTGGCGATTAAGGGCATTTACCTTCTAATGCGTATAGCATAGTTAATAGGAGAGACCTACGTCCTGCAGTGGACTATCGCAGGCTGATGCATACATGCATGCATACAAAATAATATGTACGGAACCCTATTGGCCAACACAATCTGCTTCACCATCGCCGATTTCCGTAAGGTAACGGAAACTTCGCTCGGGCAAAGTCAGGGTTGCAATTAAACGTGTGCACGTCACGCACTGACGCTGGCAGACAAAGAATAAACATATTCAGCGTAGACTGTACACGAGGTGGGTCATTTTTCAAAAATTTCGATTTTCTTGAGGGCACAGTTACAAAGCCATGCCATTTGATGTTTGACTATCACTGTTATTTTTACGTTATTTTTAATTTAAGATTTTCTGCCTCCGGATTTGAGTAGAAAGGGTCTAGCAGGATAAGCTAACAAGAGTTGCCCGCTCAAGGGATTTGGTTGTAATTTGAGGTGCAGTAGTGGGAAGCCCTAAGAACACTGGATGCGTAATATCAGCCTCTGATCTTCTTTTGTTTCAGACTTATTCACGAAAATGTCATAAATCATGGTAATCTTTAAACTGTGATATTAACTAAACCAAGTAAGCGAGAGTGACCAAATTGATTGTCGTGTTCTTGTACAGATGGTGCGAAAACATACGTTCGTAATTTTTTTTTGACATGACGCACCATGATTTTTTGAAATCTTTTTAAATGTATACGTAGTTGTCAGTTGTGGCTTATTAAGTAATTTTTTTGGTAGTTGTGCCTCTGCGAGAAGTGGCAAAAAATATAACCGTAAAAAAAAAACTTTTTTTTTGTCATCCAAATTTAAAGATATGAATGTCTTTAAAAATATGCATTATGAACCCCATTTCACGCTCTTTAATTCTGAATTTATTTGGTTACTCTCGCTTACTTGGTTTAGTTAACATCACAGTTTAAAGATTACCATGATTTATGACATTTTCGTGAATAAGTCTGAAACAAAAGAAGATCGGAGGCTGATATTACGCATCCAGTGTTCTTAGGGCTTCCCACTACTGCACCTCAAATTATAACCAAATCCCTTGAGGGGGCAACTCTTGTTAGCTTATCCTGCTAGACCCTTTTCCTTAAATGCATGGGGGCTTTAAAAAAAATGTTATTATTTTCGACCTTTTTTTCGTCTCTTTTGGCTCCCTAACTTTAGAAAAGCTATTTCCAGGTAAATCAAACACAGCACATGTAAGTAGCAACAAAAAATAAAAAACATCCGGAGGCAGAAACTTAATTTCGATGGCCAAATAATTTTGCACACTCTTTATCGATCTAATTACGGAACTATTTACAACTGTCCTAGTAAAAAATAAATACTTTTTTTTTCTTCATACATGACCCACCCTACAGTCTGTGCACGGTGTAAGGAAGAGATGTCGTAAGTTGCATGTTTTTTGTAATTTATCTTTATTACATCGCTTTTGTACCTAGTGATTGTGATCGCCATGTATGTTGTGGACAATAATAAAGTCTTTTATCTATCTATCTATGTTAAGGTCGATTTACACCAAACGAGCGAATGCTCATTCTATCCCTCACTCTACGAAAGCAATGAATTCGACGGTGGAAAGGAGAAACCTGTCTGACATTTTGGTAATTG
>JALPQI010027814.1:0-12741 GCA_025490895.1 Thaumatotibia leucotreta | reverse complement strand
TTTTCGATTAATGTCAGGATTTTTTGTGAGTCGTAAATTCAGGTTACCCTAATAATATACCTGAAGCGATGTATAACAATACCTAAGACTTTCTGCGAGTATTTCATAATCGCGGTTACCTTTGGTAAATAATATGTCGAAGCATTCGTCAGTTTTTGACAAGTGGCGTCAAAGGATGTTGAACGATAATACATTATTTTATTTGTGCACTGTGTTGAAAATTTCTTAATCGAGTAATTTAGTCGATTAAAATGACGATTTATTAATCGTTAATCCAATTCTGCGACGATTAAGTTAATCTCAATTAAATTAATCGCGATTAATTTGTGACGATTAATTCTTTAATCGATTAGTTAGTTGATTAAAAAAATAATCGATTAATACCCATCTCTGCTAGGGAGCCATCTAAACTGAGGGAGGATAGAAAAATATCGTACGGTATCGTACGGCTCAGGGGAGTGAGGTGTCGAATTGACAACAAATAGATCATTTCTCGCACTAGTGCATCAAATAACTATCATACCTATGCATGGATTTTTTTATTTTTCGAGATCCAGAATTGAAAAAAATTGTGTGCCATGAAAAAAACATGAATAAAAGTCATGAATAGTATTTAGAACGTAATCGGCCCACCCGTTTTTGAATAACTACTGGAAGTACGGGAACCCTACACTGAGCATGGCCCGACATACTCTTGGCATATTTTTTTTTGTTTTGAAATCCACCATAATGCCAAGATAGCATGATACTTGACATACTTGTTTCACGTTTCGGGATCTGAATCCTTGGCCAACTCGTTTAGGTGCAATCTATTCAGCCGCGGCATGTGGCCATACTGGCCATTGCGAATAAGTTGGAGGTTGGAAGATATATCTCTTAGGTAAACTTAATTTATTTAAGCATACATATTAAATGTATCCTGGTCTTTATTTTCGATCTCTTCCAAACAACCTTTGACTAACAGAAACAAAGGAGCTTGAACAGTTTAATCACATCAGCAATACAATGACCAAGATATTTAGCATTTCAATGAACTGTCCAAACTCTATATCTGCTAAGCGAGGAAATGTGTTTTTTTAAAAGCTGTTAGAGTTGTTTTATAATATAACTCACTCCTTAAATTGATAAATCAAACATTTTTTTATAAATAGTGGATGTCACGATGTAACGATAACACAACATCGAATGTAATCGGTTAATTACTAACTTAACGGTTTTTAGTAAATACACCAACTTCACTTAAATTCCTGATTTGATTATCGTCATGAATAACCTAATTTACTGAAAAATGTACCAGTTCTCTTTTTTTTACATTTCAGACCGTCTTTACTTAGAAAAAAAAACTAAGTCATTCAATCGTATATTGAAGTTTCACGTTAACCACAGGACAAAAAAACCACGATGCTGATAAGCGGTTTGCCACAAAAATAATCCTTACCTAGTAAGACACTAATAGTATTTTATGCAACCCTTGTTTAAGAGAGGCCAAAAAAGGCGAGTAGCGTGAGTAATAATTTCAGGCGGAACCGAAAATTGTTATTAAAGACGCCACGAGCATTTTTTGACTCAGTTAAACAATGTTGCATACAATACTTTTTCTACGACCACACACTTATTTTCAAACAAAATTGTAAATTTGAGAAATATTCTTAGTCAAATACATTTTTATTAATCATCAAGGTTGGGCGGGAAACGTCAAAATTAAAAAAAGTAAGCTCCTCTATGGTTTACGATTCATCAGAAATTATATTTAAAATTAGGTTGGCAGCCATGTATTTCCTTTCATTACGTCTTGTATATACTATAGGTGTTTTAAAATCCAAAAACGCACTGCATGTATGCCCGAATGCGTTTATAGGGAATAGACAATATAGACTTATCTTGACATCCTGTAAGGTAGGGGCTTAAAGGTGTGTTCACGACTATGTGAATGACAGATAAAAGTACGGGAGTAGAAAAAAGGAATAATCGTACGGCTGTCTAGACGTCCAGACACTGTTATTTTTGCACACATTAGATTACCTGAAAAAATAACCCTCTGTACAGTTTCATGATATTTCTTGCATAATAAATCGGTATAAACTCCAATTTGCTGCAGCCAAAATTCAAACCATGAACATGCTATTTCGGCTTTCGTTAAGTTCGGAAAATCATTTTTTTTGTTTTCATACATAATAAATGAAATAGTAAGTGTGAGAACTGTGAGAGAACCATAATAATAACATAATTAAAGCTACTCTCAGGTAACTAACGGCACATGTCAAAATAAGTAACATTAAGATGTAATAAAGGTTGCAATACACATGTTCAGTCATTAAACTCATTTTTTTATTATTTTTTGAATAACTCAATAACAGTAAGTATATAAGCTTGCCTTATTTAAAGCAAATAGATAAAACACCCTGTATGTATTTTGATTATGTCACTCTTTGATTGACGTACAAACACGTCGTTGATGTCTTTTATCTGCCCATTTGATTGTATTCCTTACTTATGAAAATCCGCGTAGTTTCAAATGTTCAACAAATGAGAAACGATTAGACAAATAACACGTAACCATTTTGTCTGTTTGGTATTTCGAGTCGTGAATCATCAGTTAGATGTGAATGAGGGCTGCTATCTGCATCCGTCTAACATCGCAGTTACATTAAATATTACACAAGTTAGGAAGAGATACCTATCAACAAATTCTATTAAGTTTATTTAAAATCCATTTCTTCAATGTCTCAATAATGTGTTATTAAGTACTGTACTTGTATATACGAAAAATGTGATGAATTTCGTATTATAAAGGTCCATTTAAACCAAAAGAGCATTCGCTGTTCTAGCGCCCGTTCTACGAAATCAACCAATCACGTTTTGTGTACCGATCGAATTTCGTAGAGTGGGAGGTTAGAACTGCGAATGCTCTTTTAGTTTGAACGCACCTTTACATTTGCCAGGTTCGTACGACTTAGGTACCTACGAGTTCTTCCGTAGCCTAGTCCGTTGTGACCCGGTTGGAGCTATCACAAATACAAATGGGAGTTTTCCAAAAAAAAAACCCGAAAATCAAATCAACTCGTGATTTTGATTCAAATGAGCCCAAGCAAGTCCTGATTTGGAAGGATCAGGTTTTCGGATATTTTTTTGGAAAGCCCCCAAACATATGTTACAATACATTTTATTTCAAACTGTCCCACCGTATTTAATCTCATTTATAGAAGCCACTCGCTACGTATCTACAAGCATTATCAAGCTCAAAACCAATTAAATAAGCCACACACTCAACGCGAATTTTCTACTCCCAACTTCCAGGGTGCACTTAGAGGATTGGATCTCGATTACTCACGTCTCCTTTGCCTCAAATACGAATATTAAATTACCTTGGCTCAGATCGCTAAGTCTCCGTATATCCATTAAGTATTGGAGTAAATATGATGAAGATAGATACTAGAGCGTATTCTGTGTTTGTTTCCAAAATGGTTTCAATATTTTTTACTTATGGATATTTGAAGGCAAATAAACGTCATATATGCCCTACTCGCACGACACGGTCCGCCTAAGAAGCCAACACCGCAAACCTAAATGCCAGTTGCACCAACCATGTTGGGTGAATTGTTTAACATTACTCAACTATGAACTTTCCTACACATCCTAGATCAGTAGGTGCCTAACATAACATGCCTGTTACTGCCAAACAATAGAGGAGGAGGGACACGTTTCGTTTCGCAGAAAACTCAAAAGCCCCAGCTCTAAAAGAAGCCATATTAAGACTAAGAACACAATTTCTCCGCACCTGTGCGCCGCGTCGCATAGTACCTTGACTCGGTTCTACTTTTATGTTATGAGGTCGGTACACTCGGCACTAGCAATATGAAGATTTTATGCTACAGTTGTACCTAGTCCTTGACTCGGTCGGTGTAATTATTCGCTATTGGCAAGTGGTGTTTAACTCAGACACAGACAATTTACTCGGTTTTGTATAATTATGTGCATTTGACCAGCAATTAAGAAACTCCCTCGTCGGCATCGTATCACGAATTTAGCTACCTGTGCGTGTGTACCAGGTACAAACCTCTGGTATTTCATTTAACAGAAAACCTAAGAATACCACCATCCACTTACTTGTACCATCACTTACCAGAATAAGTAATCAAATCTCCAAAAGTTACATAGATATTAGTTGCCAAAGAAATAGCTCTGGTTCTGGCCAGGTCCAGGGCCAAAGTCAAAGCCCAAGCCAAAGAATCCCAAAGTCATTTGGATAGGAAGTACCATCACGTATTCCTTGCCCTTAGAGTTATGATCAAAGGCTCCTAGAAATTAGACAAGTGTCCGCCGAGACTGGGTGGCCATCAAAACCTGACGACTTAAGTTCGAATCCAAAATTCGATGAATGATATTCTTTCTTTGGTATATGAATATAAGAAATATTTGTGTTATTATACACATTATACACACATACAAATATTTGATAAAATAATTTTATATGTTCTACAAAAGTTTGATCCAAACAGTTGTAATTTTGAACATTTAACTTGTTAGTCATAGATCAAGAAACACTAAGGATTTTAAAATATACCGGTATTAATGATTATTATCTTGTCGGCTCATTAAGCCTTAAACAGATACTACTGATAATGACCGGTAGCCAGCAATATTTGTGACCAAATCACCGACCTGGCATGCCAGTCACGCGTCGCATGTGCCCGCCAACGACATGAGTTTACTGGCTACGTTTGAGAATACGAATGACACTCAATGATCCGGACAATTTAATTTTCACAAGGCATTTTCTCAAGACATTCAAGACTCGGAGTTACATTTCAACCGAGCATAATGGGGGATCGCGCTACGACTGGTTCAACTGAGAGAAAGCGATTGGAACAAGTTCCGGACTTCCTGTCGGATTTGTAGTCCCCGAACGCATGACCAGAATTTTACGAGGTTCTCGAAATGATGGAGTTTTATTTCTCGGGTTTGTTGATATCTTTACTGGGTACCGCTGTTTGTATGTGCGTAGCCTTCAAATAGCAAGTTAGGTATTTAAAAATCATTCACGAGACTAGTAGTTATGCGTGTCATATGTTAAACACTTTGCCAGTCATGAAAGATAAATCATCATCTCTTTTTAAAGAGACAAATTTTATTCTTGGTAAAATTTTACGTCAACTGAACGAAAAATCCAAAGTTTAGGTTAATCAATTAAAAAAATAAATGGAAACATTGGGACAGTTTTTCGAAAAGGGCTGGTACCTATTCTGAGTAGAGTTAACATTTATAAAAATTGCAAAAAGCGTCATATTACAGAAAGTGGTTTAAAATTTGGATAACGATAGACGATTTGGAACGATATAAATTTAATATGTGGTAAATACTCTTATAAAAGGTAGTAAAAATGTATGAACAAATGCTACACACATTGTAAATGTCGAACAAAAATGGCAGATAAATAGTCATAAAAACACTAGCATACAATTTAATTCATTGCTGTTTTAACCCACGCGATAAAATCTGTCGCTCTAGTTAGCTACTGTATAGAACCAAGGTTTTACAATTATCCTGCTTATTTGTTGTTGTTCTTATCACCTTATTTTAATATTTAAACTTTGATTCCGGAACAATCCATACTTTTATATCTGCTTATTATAATATTTTTATCTGATTTTAGAAGTGAGATAGTGAAGGTAAGTAGGCAATCAATATACAGGTACATAAAGTGATAATCCAAGCGATTTCAAACTTATTCTTATCTAAAGGTGCGTTTAAACCAAAAGAGCATTCGCTGTTCTAGCGCCCGTTCTACGAAATCAACCAATCACGTTTTGTGTACCGATCGAATTTCGTAGAGTGAGAGGTTAGAACAGCGAATGCTCTTTTAGTTTGCACGCACCTTAATGCAAATCGTGAGCAGCAAAGATTAGAACACAAATATCTACCTACTTTTAAAACCAAAAATATGTTCAAGATGTTACAATTATTGATAATAATTCCGCAATGCATCCTGGATGAAAACTTTCAAATTACATACATAGTAAATGAAACGCAGAAATGCCTTATATTTTTTCAAACTTTTATTTAGTTTCAACTGTCCCGATATTTGTTCTCAAGTCTATAATTTCCCTTTAAATTTACTTTTACCCTTTCGCGTTAAATTTGAATTACTCCGAAAGCAATTTTGTTTTTTTTTTCGTTAATTTGAGTCTGGTCATTCTATGCCCACTCGGTCTTGTCGTTGTCGGTTGTACTTTGTACGGCGCCTGATGCTGCGATCTCGTATATTCAGGTCACGGATTATGCTCCAACTAACTGCTTGATTACGGTACTGTCAACATAATTTGTGTCAGCATTTTTCCTTAATCCCTTTTATGTATATATTACATGTTCTTTGGTTTTATGATGCGTATTATACTTATTACGAGAAGTAACACCATTGATGTAATTCGGAACCGGTTATTGATATCGCATCGCAGTTCATTCGTACAACGTAAATGTAGTAAGTAAACACCAAATAAATATGTAGGTTCAAAGTACAAAACGAGTACCTATACCTACTATACTCGCCGTTAAAAGTCCTGTATAGAATTGAAAGTGAACATCGTTAATAATGAATTAACCGCATACACATTGCAATTGTTAAGACAATATGAACTAGCGGTATTAGAAAAAAGTAGCTTGTAAGAAACCTTGTTTTGCGACTTTTGCGACGACGGTAATTCATTTAATACATCTACATTTTCCAATATATTTTTTCATGCTACCTAATTAAATTGATAACATTTTAATTACACATGAAATTATGTCCCCTAATTTATCTACTAAACTTAGGTATTTTTTCTTAAATTCGCTCTAGCGAACTCTACATTTAAAAAATATGTATGAAACGGAAAAAAGCGTTCATCTTATTCCTTAGACGACTCATTTAGCAACACATATATATGTAACTTACATACTGCTTTAATATAATTTTGTTTATAAAAAAGTGAATAATTTAACTGTTCAATTGAAAATAGCGAAACAACTCCTAGATTGAAGTTTATTATTAGAAAACTAATAACAAAAATAGAAAAGAACTCCACTTATTCAGTTAAAATTGAAAGTATATTTTGTAATAATGCCAAAGTACTAACAGGATTATTCTTAGTTACTCCTATGTAGTATCACAAAAATGAGCAAATTCGTAAAAACTATATTGGACTCTTAATAGAAGTTGCAAACAATTTAAACAAACCTTGTATGCAAAATGTGTTTAATTTCCAATCTACGTCATTGTCAAATTCATGTATAAATGAATCAACTCTTGCCATTACATTATTAGTACCCATTAAAGTAAAAATACCTATATCTTCCAATGTGTATCACGATATGTGTCAAAGACGTCAAATCCTACGGAAAATCAGCCATATTTGTTTACCTTTTTTAGGGTTCCGTAGCCAAAATGGCAAAAACGGAACCCTTATAGATTCGTCATGTCCGTCTGTCCGTCTGTCCGTCTGTCACAGCCAATTTACTCGGAAACTATAAATGCTACAGTAACGAAATTTTGTAAGGGTATATGTTGTATGAACCGCTACAGGATTATGATACTAAATTGTAAAAAAAACCATTGGGGTGGGGGCCCTCCATACATGTACCTGGGGGATAAAAAAATTTTTTTAGTTGTATATAAGCGTGTGGGGTATTAATAGAAAGGTCTTTGAAAATGATATGAAGGTTTATACATTTCATTTTTATTTAAGCAAATCATTTTCGAGATATCAGCTCTCAAAGTATGAAAAATGTGTCCCCCCCCTTTATTTTTTAAACTACGCGATATAAAATTCTAAAAAAAAATATATGTTATGCACATTAATAAACTCTATCAACGATTTTTGGTTTGATTAAATTACCTCCTATAGTTTTTGAAGTAGGTTGATTTAACTGTATTTTTTTAATAATAAATTGATAATGGTACGGAACCCTTTGCGCGCGAGTCCGACTCGCACTTGGCCGGTTTTTTAATTTTAACTGAATAATGATATACATTGTTCGGAACTCCTAGTACCGGCGAGTTTAAGTAATACGTAGGTCCCAACGCGTAAATAATATTTTGTGTATCTGAAATCCAATAGCGGCTCCTACGTGCTTATTCGCGAGATGAGATATCGATTCTCTCGCAGTAAATAACAGATTTATTTGTGTACCTACTGTAACGCTTTCATCTAGTGACGAGAAAAGTGAATAAAATAATTTATAATGAATTCATCATATAAATAATTATTAATATAGGTACTAGTAACTACTTGACGAGTAAGTTGTATTTTTAAATTTAATTATTTTTATTTTATTAATAAATGTAGTTGTTTCAAATAACTACTATACTTATTTTGCAATAGATATTAGAAACTACTTTGATTTTTATCTATAGGTATAGGAACGCAGTACGATTTCTATGCTAGAAGTAAAGTAACGTTCCTTGCAATTTTCTTATTCATAGATAAAAAATGACTTAATCAAAAACATAAAAAACACATTTTCCAAAATAATAAACACCATATAGGGTAACTGCTTTTACAATGGTATTTTGTTGTTGTTGTTGACGTCCTGAGGCACCCCAGAGGTGCAAAGGGCCTTCACAAGATCGCGCCACGCCTCTCTGTCCTCAGCAACACTTTTAGCCTCCCTCCAGCTTAGGCCAACCGTACGGAGCTCGTTTAAGATGGATCGCTGCCAGGAGTGCACTGGCCGTCCAGGAGGTCGGCTGCCGTTGGGCGGTTTCCAGTCAAAAGCGCAGGACATTTGACTCCCAAACAGGCTTTAGTTGGGCGAAAGCGGCCTTTGCCTTGCAAATTCTGCTGTCAATGTCCTCATTTGCTCCTCCCCAACAAGTGATCTGGCTCCCGAGGTAAACAAACTTGACCACTGAGTCTAGGCTTGCGCCTCCCAGCGTCAGAGGGTCCATTGTGCTCGTCTTAACCCGCATGCTGACTGTTTTTCGTTTGTTGATCCGCAGGCCCATTGTATCCGCCTCTTCTTGAAGGTTTCCAAGTTTGGCTTGAAGATGGGCGAGAGTAGGCGAGATCAACACGATGTCATCCGCGTAGTCCAAGTCTTCCAGATTTCCGGAACCCCACTGTATGCCCCTTGTCGTGGTTGTAACGTTTCTCATGATGTCGTCGAGTAGGATCACAAATAAAAGAGGCGATAGGAGGCAGCCTTGCTTAACACCTGCAGATATTTGTATCGGTGAACCCAGCTCCTTCTCGTGGACCACTCTGCATGTACTTATGATACTGACGATACATGCAGGGATACCCCTTCACGGTGTCGAAGGCTTTTTCAAAGTCGACAAAGGCCAAAAAGAGTTCTGATTGCCATTCGACACACTGTTCTATAAGGATGCGCAGGGTATTGGTGTGATCGGTGCAGGAGCGACCAGGCCGAAAACCAGCCTATTTTGCGATTGTGTAGGTTTCTTAATCAATTGGGGTTTTTAAGGATGTGCAGGTGATTAGCCCACAGCATCCCGATCACGATGATGGGGCTGCCATCAGTGCGTCCGTGCCCGCAGTGCCAGTCTTTTAGGGAGATCCCCAAGGTTTCTGGTAACCTAAATGGTTTCATACGGAGTGTCCTTCTCCGGCCTGTTGGTCCGCGGGAACTATTTTATTTCATTCCAACCCTGCTACTACGAAGTAGGCGGGCATGCCCCTATCCGCCACCTGGGGACGCGTCTTCTAGGAGTGAGGCTCTCCCGAAGATGGTATTTTAGACTGATGATTAATTGGATGTATATGCAAAATAATAAAATGAGCTATAGCTATGCTATAACCCTGCAATTACTGCAGATTCCGTCAAGTTTTTATACCATTTATATTTTCGCTACTAATATTAAGAAGTTATACGGTATCATTAGCTTAGTGACTTACCCGTGACTCTCCCAAATAATTATTCTAATTAAGTTAAGACATCCATCATGTACTAGTCATACTACTCATATTGCAGTCATATGGTTTTCCTCGTGTCGAATGTCTACTAGCCACTCATTTGCTTTGAAATTTTCGTTTAGCGTTATTCCTATGTAAAATAAGAGTGACAGCTGGGTCTCGTTTTATAAAGTTACAATTTTGCTGTTTGCCTCTCTTTCTAGCCAATATGTGCGTGGGTTAGAGAGGCAAACAGCGAAAGCAATTGAGTGGCTATATTGTCAACTGTCGACAGACTACAGTCTGGCTTTCTAAAGAGTAGAAATTAAAAAGTAGCAACATCGTAGTGTCGTCCCTTTCAAATCAATATGCGTGAGAAAACGGTACGACACTACAATGTTGCCACTTTTTAATTTCTACTCTTTTTTGCCAGACTGTATGTATGAGATACTAGAGTAGGTAGCATCCCTATCCGTGTGGGCGCTTTTGTTTACTCGCTGAACAGTTTTTCTAACGTGACTGGCTTATAGGAAATGGAAAGTACTTCTATTTCAAATTCAATTATACAAAAGTTTATTTTATTGAATGCTAGAAATGGATCAATGTTTTAGTACGACGAGTTATTTCGCTACATTTTGTGACGTCAATGCTTAATTTTGCATAGTTACTAATTTCGCTAGAATATGTTTAAATTATTGTGCGTAATATAGTAATATCATTTCAATTTTGTAACAACGCAAACGCTACGATGATACTTATGATTATTAGTAATTACTTAAGGAATTAAATAATAACTAATGTAATGTAGGTCAGGGTTTTTTGATTTGTCGACGGCCGATCGGCATTAACTAGTCGGTCCAAAAAAGCTTTATGTCTGTGTCATTACATGAGATGAGCATTAATACAATTTTCGACTAATCCGGTGATCGGTTTTTGGGAGGAACCCTAGCGGGATTTCGCGTATAAAAAATTACGGGTGTGATTCATCATCATCATCATCAGCCTATAATAGTCCACTGCTGGACGTAGGCTTCTCCTATTAACTATGCGTATAGACGCATAGTTAATAGGAGAATAGAAATATGACAATACAATTAAAGTTTATTTTTCAAGTTATTATAGGAGACCCGCCGTGAGAATCCACAAAACCGATCACTGTTTATGACATTATAAAATAACTTTTTTTTTTTATACCACGTCGGTGGCAAACAAGCATACGGCCCGCCTGATGGAAAGCAGTCACCGTAGCCTATGGGCGCTTGCAACCCCCAGGGGTGTCACATGCGCGTTGCCGACCCAATAAGAACTTGTACACTCCTCTTTTGAAGAACCCCATACTGTAGTCCAACGGGAAAACCTCGGCAGGGAGCTCATTCCACAGACGGACCGTCCGCGGGAGGAAGTTCCTCTGAAACCGCACGGTGCGCGACCATTTAGGTTGCAAGGTGTGAGGATGAGCGCCCAGTCGGTGGCGAGCGGTGCGATGATGAAAAGTGGACGTTGGCATCATGTCGAACAGTTCTTCAGAGCACAACCCATTGTACAGACGATAGAACACACATAAGGAGGCGAAGTCTCTCCTTAGACTTAAGGGTTCAATACCGCCTGTGAGTCTGGGATCGTCGACTATTCGGACAGCTCGTCTCTGAACCGAGACTTTGATGACTTTTATTCGACCGGCTTAAGACAATATAAGATGAAAATGAACATCACCTAGCGATCGACAACAATCGACTGATTCATCTTATAAATATTGTTAACCAGCGATTCTTTGACGTCATAGGAACTCCGTAATTAAGACTGGCGGGACAGGGATTTCGACGTCATCGTCACGCCAGAGAGATGTAGGATACAAAGAGATTTTGTTCAGTGTTCAGACTTACCTACGTAAAAGAGTTAGTCTTAACGTCATGACTTTAAAAAATGTTTACACATTCGCATTCACACGTTTCCGGCGAGAACAATCAGTTCTAAAAATCGAAGGTATAACAAAACGATATGCGCACCTATACGAATACCTACGTTAGTTTTATTACTCCTATGTAAGATATATTATTTATTAATCGGTAACATCCTATCCTACCTTAAGTTTTTGGTTCGGTTCATGGTTCAGTTAAGTTTTTAATTATTTAAATTGTTAGTACCTCTAGTGAAATATAGTTACCACGGCTTGTTTATCTTTGTTTTAATATTTTGATATAAGACTTTTGTAAGATGAGTAAGATTTGATCTACTTTGATAGACACTTGCCGACGAGGCAACAAGAAATTTAACATAATTGTCCTGTACCTAAATGTAAAACGGGGCCTTCAATTGACGATGTAACAAATTGATGTTGCCTTTCGAGCCTTCTCATTAATCCGACACATTCTGGAGTAATGTTAAATTAACAGTGTTTACAGAACACATTTATACGACTTTGATGTTTCATGATAATTGAATTGAACATTATTCAGAGTTAAATTATTTACTTCGGAAGTTAATGCCGAACTTATTATAGACTATTTGTTAAGACTTATTTTTTGTAACGCTTTCCCTCCGAGTAGAAAATAAAAAAAACATGTGGTAGTTTGAAACACTAACTTAGAAAAAATCTCCTTTCATCATCATTTGGCCTTGAAAGTCTATTATATCAGACCATACAAGCAGTGTTAGGAGGGGAGACAGCGTTTCTCATGGCTGTGTAGGCCAATACGGGAGCGACAAACACGACCACAACTCTGACAGACAGCGGGCCTGTGGCGAACCGGTGCCGCGCTGATGACGCTTGGCGCGCTTACTAGCGAGTGTCTTAAACCAAACATCGTCATGGATTTTACCTCCATCTAATACCAGTTTGCGCCACTTATCTCTA
>JALPQI010027813.1:0-12959 GCA_025490895.1 Thaumatotibia leucotreta | reverse complement strand
GGCACTTCAATCCCTTAGTCGACTATTAGGACACCCGCAGGAGGAGTTGGGGTGGTGACAAATGTATTCTTACTGCCGTCACCACACGGCAAATTGACGGCCATGCATAAAAATATACCTATACAGAGTGTAATAATAGGGAACAGGGTCTAATACGGGCGAAGCTCTTAACGGAGGTTAATTTAAAACATAATAAGTACATTCAGATAAATTGTGTCGTGGGTGTCGTAAGAGTCCACTAAGGGATTGAAGTGTCATTGACCATTATTTGATAAAAGATTGATAATGGGCAGTACCGTCATCATAGTGGACACATTAACGCTGACACAATCCGCTTGCCCAGCGAGACGATAACGGGCAATTACCTCTTAATGCGTTTATAGATAGATAATAGGAGCGGCCTACGTCCAGCACAACATAGGCTGATGATGATGATGAAATAAATTGTACTTAAAATTAGAGCAACAAAATTATCCATACAAAATAATTCGGCGCGGAATGTAGAGCAGCACACTCAAGTTAAATGCTCGTTGACAGCTAATTTCAAAAGCAGATGACATAACTGCCATATCAATATTAACAAAAGTTCGTACCTACATACATTGCTGCTCCGGAATCGTTAAAACAATTCTGTGGGGTCAAAATTAAGTGAAATTAAAAAAAAACGTAGTTATTCATGTTCACAGTAATGAATCCCATGCCTGGTTTAATTTATCGCCCGTATTAGATTTACACACGGTATTTGAAATCGGTTCACGATTCTCAAACATATCGAGCAACATACATACAAAAAAACATCATAGTTGATAACCTCGTCCTTTTTTGAAGTCGGTAAACAAGCAAGAAATGTTCAGTGAAGGGGATTGATTGATTTCTTCATAGAGACAATACCTACGTTATTATTACGTTGGGGTTATTGACCGAGAATGGCGGTTCGATTGATCGCGAATTGAAATTAATGCTACGTAAACAACATTTATAAAAAAGTCCTTATTTAATTAAATATCAAAATGTTATAAAATTATGTTTATTAAGTGTTTAGATCACGTGTAAAATACCAAAATCATCAAAACATTGTCGTTCCAATTTTATTCAAATTTCGCCGAAACCGCTATTTCTCAAATCTGTTGCCAAGCGGCGTTCGGCGATTATTTCTGCATTAGTTGCATAAGGGCTACACCAGATACATTAAACACATTTAACAGTTCCTATTACTTAAACGTTAAGGCTCAAAATGGTTGTTTTGGAGTGTAAATGGATGGGGACAATTAGGGGACGCGTCATCATCATTTGCGGATCTGTTTCAGTCGTTATGAGGCAAATATGACGAATTTAACTTTCTACGTTTACGGTAAATGGACGTTTAGGTGAAAAACCTTTTGTCTTATCAAAAAAAAATGCCTTCTTTTTATTACGACTTCCATAGCACAGTGGACAGTGACCGCCTGCCAGGCTGGCGGTCCCGTATTCAATGTTCAATGAGTCCGTGGCTCCGAAAATATTGACTTAGAAAAAACTTTCTTTTAGGACCCCTATTACTTTTCAAAGGTCTATTCAACGATATCCCATGTTATAGGATTACGACAAAAAAATCATTCCCATTTTTTTCCATCTGTCACTTTGTCAGCCTAATTAATAAGTAATTTGGTACTTGTACCAAATTGCAAAATTGTAAAGTACTAACAGCCAATGAGCTATGCTACGGACAGATAGGCAGACGGACATAACTATAAGGGTTCCTACCTTGTTTACTACGTAACCCTAAATATGCCCCAAAATAGCCATACAATTTAAATATCATAACTCAAATGCGCATGGCACAACATATTGTACACCATAAACCTAGTAGACATCTTTTATATTTAACCTGTGGTATGACATAATAGAAGGAAGGATTGAAGGAAAGCGAGGAAGAGGGAGACCTAGAAGAAGTTACATGAAACAAATAAAAGAGAAAATAGACGTTGTGTCGTAAAAGGAAGTCAAGGAGGCGGCTTTAGACAGAGTTAGATAAAGACAGCTACATTCATCAGTTACGCCGACAAGAGTTTGACTCTTACATTAAAAAAAAAAAAAAAAAATTATGATGATGACAATAAATTATTTCATTCCAGAAGTTTATTACTATAGTTTATATAACTTACAACACACACCATCAACTTATCTCAGTCCACTGTTGTAGGCCTGTTCTCTTAACAATGCGTATAGACGCATTAGGTTAGGAGGTAAACGCTATTAATCGCCACGCCGGGCAAGCGCAACAGGAGACCAAGGTCGCGTTTTATAAAGTTACAATTTACAATTTTGCTGTCTGCCTCTCTAACGCACGCATATATTGGCTAGAAATAGAAAGAGAGGCAAACAGCGAAATTGTAAATTGTAACTTTATAAAACGCGACCAGCAGTAACCTGTCCTTTGCTAATTGCTACCGCCTTGCTGGCCCGCTAGATCTTCTGTCAAAGAATGGTCAGTGACACTTCAATCCCTTAGTCGGTTCCTCCTACATCCGCAGGAAGAGTTGAGGTGGTGACAAAAATATTTTTAATGCCGTCACCACACAAAACAAATCGGTGAAAATATTTTTTATATGACCGCCCACAAATAGGAGTATATTGTTTTCAGGGTTAAAAATGTAGGTATTTGTTATTTGTTAATAAGTAAACAGTATTGTCTATGAAAAATTATACGTTTGACGCAAAACTTTTGCTCTTCAGTATATTACATGTATATCTTGGCCGTGTGGTGACGGCAGTAAAAATACATTTGTCACCACCCCAACTGTTCCTGCGGGTGTCGTAAGAGTCGACTACTATAAGATTGAAGTGTCACTGACCATTATTTTGATAAGACATGGATGATAGGCAGAAGCGATCATAATGGAAACATTACTGCGATCGCCAATCCGCTTGCCCAGCGTGGCGATTATAGGCATTTACCTCCTAATTCGTCTATACGCATAGTTAATAGGAGAGGCCTACGTCCATCAGTCGACTATCATAGGCTGATGATGTATGTTATCTACGCGCCGATTTACTAAGCCAAATCAGACCTTCAGTATTGAAATAAAGTCATTGTAACACCGGTTAGCTACCATTACACAACAGATTCTAGGTCGTACAAAAATAGTCTAAAACTACAGCTAACTAAGAATACCTATATTTTTCATATTGGGGTAGGTTCGTCGCTTCGGGTCGACGACTGCAGTACTCACACAACCAACCGATAACACTTTTGTATCCACCAAATACACTTTACCATCCTTCTGTAACCTCGAATCGAAACCTACATATACATAAAGTTCAAATCCGCTTGAATTTCAGTTAAACACACGCAAAACTAAATTGGTCGCTAGTAATCGAATGCATGTATAGTTGTGTGAGTGCCGCTGTAGAATAGGGTTGTGCAATAATTCGGTTGTCGAAATCTGGTAGCCATTTTCATGGGCTTCGTATAAAGATTTTATGTAATTTTTACTACCTCGTATCTCTCTTTCTACTTCCACTAATTTAAACCTTGAGTGTAGCTAAATAAGTTGTAAATAGAGTGTGTTGTTTATCAGATACGGTAATGATAATAACCCTAGATTTGCCGGCGATTGTGCCGTGTTACGCAAGCGTCTAATGGGTTAATTCATCATTAGAAGTGAATGAACTGGCAAGGATTGTTTTAAATTTTTAAGTGTTACGGTTAAGCAACCGATTTGGTTAATGATCTTTTTGAAGGTTGTGGCAAATCGAATTAAAACACGTTGAAGTACGGTCAATGTCAGATAACGAGTAGGTATGTCGCCTTATTACAAAGGTTTAAGGCTCAAATATAAACTTATCAAAATGCGTCGATTGTTCTAGAAATAATACTGACTTACTGTTACCAAGTTACTTACTTAATAATATTCGAGAATTTAAATTCACGAATGAATAACGGGTTCATATTCGTATAGAATCCATCCAATGCTTATTTATTAACTGAAAGTAGATGTAGGATATACTTTTTAATTTAATTACTTCACATATTTTCTTTTGATCACCTATTGGTCGAAATGAGGGCCTTATCGAACCTATTGTTGAAACTATACGAAAATCGGATGGAATTAACCATTCATACTTACAAGAATGAAGACACCAGAGTTTTACTAGGTTATTTTGGATTACAACCTACTAGTTCACTTATTAAACTACAACTAAAATGATACATTTATCTAAGCAATATATAATTATCTACCAAACCAATAGCTTACACAGAAAGACTACACTCAGGTGTAAGGCCAAACAGCGAACGTTTTGCGAAACCCAAACGTAAGCCATCGTACTCATAAACGTAGCATCGATGTCGTAAGTGGCAACCCTAGCCAGGCCACTGCACTCACGCACACATAGACAAACCTCGCCTAGCAACCAAAGTGAAGGCAGCAAGATCTACTACACCATCCGTTATTATGAGATTAGCGTTCTATTTCGCTCATTACGGTTTCAACGAAGTTTGAAGCGTATTGCGCGCTTTGATAGAGTACGTTTGTTTATGTGTGGATGGAAAGCGGTAATGGATAGTTTTTATTTCAAATGGTAGTCGTTAGAGAATTGAATATATTTTCTAGGTTGCCTAGCAGTATCTAGATGTAAAAACTAGCTTTATTTATATTTTAAATAGCGGACGTCCCTTGTAGGTCGAGACGAGGTTTTCTAAGGTATAGAAATGTTGACAAGTATGGTGTCGTAAGTTTGGATTTCTTTCGAGTTTAGCATCCTTATTAGGATAAGTTAAATATACGGTGGAAAAGGAAACTATTAATTTATAGATTAGATATAGTTTCCTTCGGTTTCTATTTGAAAGTGCTTGCGCAAGTCGCGTGCTACTTGTGTGTAACAAATGATAGTTTATAGTTATCTTGATGAGAGTGTAGATTATCAATGTGGTATATTAGATCGGAAGTACTTCAATGCATAACTGGTACAGCAAAGGAAATTGGTTCACATAAAACACGTGCCATTTGGGACTTCGGCACAGTTACAATCAATATGAAAGTTGTTAAGGATCTCATATTATTGTCCGTAGATAAATATTGACTGTTCAATAAGATCTCGTAATTGAACTGTTGGCATTAATTGTGACTTAACTTTGGCGTAACAAATACAACTCTATATTTAATTTTCATTGGTGGTTATGCTTGTTTGCCACCGTCGTCGTTATATCATCAGCCTTTCTCAGTCCACTGCTGGACGTAGGCCTCTCGTATTAACCAAGCGTATAGACGCATTAGGAGGTAAATGCCCTTAATCGCCACGCTGGGCAAGTGGATTGGCGATTGCAGTAATGTGTCTACTATGATGACGCTGTTGCCCATCATCAATCTATCAAAGAATGGTCAGTGAAACTTCAATCCCTCAGTCGGCTCTTACGACACCCGCGGGAAGAGTTTGAAAAGTGATAAATGTAATGTTACTGCCATCACACGGCATCGTCGTTATATGTAGGTATATAAAAACATGAAAATCTAACTTTTTCCGAACAAAAAACAAAGTGTTTTGTAGCGAATGGGTAATTGGGTATGTAAATTAATTTCCGATTCGAATTAAACCACTTAAAGTTTACCCTTTCTAAGCCAATGTTGACTCAATAATAAATAAACAAATAATAAATATATAGTTATGCACTACCAATTTCTTAGCTTCTTTTTATGTATTTCCCGCTACCCTAAGGTTGTCTGGAAGAGATCGCTTTTTAGCGATAAGACCGCCTGTTGATACCTACCTTGTAGATCAATAATTAATTTTTGCTTTGTTTTACTTTGTCTTTGTGGTACAATAAAGAGTATTTATTATTATTTATTATTAAATAAATATCTTGGGACATCTTACACAAATTGACCTAGTCCTACGGTAAGCTCAATTAAGGCTTGTGATGTGGGTACCAGGCGACGATATATATAATAGACATGTAAATACATAGACAGCTATGACCAAGGAACAAATATTTGTGATAAATAAATACACAAATAATGCCCTCGCCGGGATTCGAACCCGGAACCTCCAGCTTCGTAGGCAGGGCCACTACCAACTAGGCTATGGAGGATGTCAATGGAGTTGAGCAGGACACATTGCCAGGCAGCGTAATGGCAGGTGGACCAAAATGTTAACGGACTGGTGGCCGCTTTCAGATGGGAGAAGCGCAGGGCGTCCGACCGCTCGATGGGTGGACGATATTCGGAAGAATACGGGTCACTTTTGGATGATGTTAGCTCAGGACCGGGACCAGTGGTGTACAAGAAGAGAGGCCTATGCTCAGCAGTGAATAACGGCTGAATATGAAGCCAGTGTTGGTTTGCTGTTGATTACTGTACACAAGGTGGCCAAAGCAAATACAAATCAAGGGAAAGAAGAATGACTGTATCTAGTTTCAGGAGCAGGTGCAGACTAAAAATAAGATTGTTTCAGATATTTTAGCAGCCTCCATAGGCAAGATATATTGCCACAGCTGTATTTAGTAGTAAAGAGTAACATTACTGTTTCTGGTAATTTCACAAAATTTCCGAATAATTAAAAATCCAGGGTACTCGTAGATTCTTAGTCCAAAAACCTGCATGCTTAGCAAAGTTATCCTGAATTTTAGTTGACAAAGTATCACCCCCTCTTCAATGCATCACGGTAATGAATTTTAATATCAACCTACGAGTATAAGAACTTAAACCGCCATTTAAAAACAGTTGTGATTGATTTATCAAAGTGTTGATTGGCTATATTCTATAAAAAATTAGTCAAAGATTGCGCCGAAATATGAGCGGTGCTAAGGAAAGCGCTACATCCTACCCATCATGGCACAATTGAACAATTGTTTTTGGGGCATTTTTAAGCTGGCGTTAGACGTCCATGTAATGTCCACGTATAAAATGGTCGCAGGTTGTACGATTATGTATGCAAGAAATAAAAGGCTTTTTTTATTAATCTCAAGGGTGGCTAACAGCCACTTAAACCTTACGTAAGTCACGTTGCAGGCCACGTGATGCGCCATTCGTCACTCGTGGAAACTGCATTTGTTCCGTTTTGTTGATAAGCAGATTTAAGAAGTAGGTAGCAAGATTTGACTTGATTGCACATCTATGTGTTTTGCAATTAAGTAAAATCTTTACTTATTTGGTAAAAAATGACGTCAATAATATTAGCCTCTACAGTTTATATAGTTATTAACCGACTTCAAAAAAAGGAGGAGGTTCTCAATTCGACTGAATTTTTTTTGTTGTATGTATGTTACCTGATATCACCGAGAATCGTGAACCGATTTAAAATTATTTTTTGTGATCGAAAGTGTATAACCCCGAGATGGTTCCGTTGGCACCAAGTTGGGGTCTGATAATGGGATCTTGGAGAAATCGAGGGATCTCTTCAAATTTTATATGTACATGTATGGCGCTTTTGGTAATTTTCATTCATTTACAAAAATTTGCATTCAGAAAGTAGGATTTGAGGAAACCAATGATGAAAGCAAATCGGGGATCTTGGAGAAATCGGTTGAAGTCGGTTTTTTTTAATTTTTAACCTTTTATTTTTTTACTACCTAGGTTGATTGCTATACAATTGTAAATTAAAGAATATTTATTTGAATCACGATATTTTGCTCATTTATAAATCTACATAAAATATTGTCATGTGTTTCGGGAGAGGAGTTTGTAAGTAATGTTAAATAGTTATTTTATAGGGTGGCAATATCAAAATTTGTCAAAATTGCAAATTTTCTTAGTCAACTCTATTGTACAAGTAAGTGTCAGGTGCTTTTGCTGGCAGCCCTAAATAGATGGCACCTCAGTACAAGTTTGAATGTCACATATTATTATATATATAGATTTATATTATTTGTTTTGTTCATATTATTTAACTAGATAGATGTAGCAACGTTCACAATATCTCTGCTTTGCCTTAAGGTTGACTGGTAGAGAATGCATCATGGCATTAAGTTCGCCTTTTGTACGTTAATTTTTACTTTTGTGCAATTAAGTTTAAATAAATAAATATTAGGACATTGAAAATATTAACACTCGGACTGATAAATGTCATCCTGTCTTAAAATTATGCAAATAATTTTAGTCCGTGGGCTAGTCGACCTGAAATTAGAAAACGGTATAATTTGGGGGTACCAAGTGTCCTTTTTACAGTAGTTAGACATATTCATAAGGATGTTAAAAAAGTATGATAGACATCTCAAAGTGGTAGCTAATAGGCATACGGGCTATTTCAAGATTTCCGTTGTATGACAGGTATGGTTAAAATTAGGAGGTACAAATTTTCCTTATAACGGCTGTTAGGTAAGCTTATAAAAACGTCAAAAATGCAAGATTGCCATTTATACGTATAAGTGCTACCTAACAAAAATGGGGGCCAATCAAAGATGGTGGATCTCAAGTTTTACAAAATCAAGTATATCTCGAGAAGTATTAAATATATCTAATTACTCTCTTGAACAAAATTAAAGGCATATCTGTAAGCTTCATATGTTGCATATACATCATATTGCTAAAACCAACCAATAATTAATTATGACCAAATTTATGAAAATTTCGTGATTTTGTTTTTTTTTGTGTCGCGTTTTTACATAGTAGTCATGACGCTAGAAAAATTAAATATGTTTTTAAAGATAGTGTATTTAATAAGCTTTAATTTGATGTATATAACTTGTTGGCGGTATTAAAAAAAAGACCCATAAAAAATATTTAAATGAATTGTAGTCATAATCCACCGTATACTTAGTGATTTAAGAGGCGATGGAAGTGCCACTCGTAAATAATTGCTTATTTCAAATAACCAAGAATGAAAAATATAAAAAAAAACTGAACTATGAGTCGAAAACTAAATGAATACTTTAAGTTTTTATGGCTACAATTCATAAATTTTTTTTATGAGTCTTTTTTTAATAAAAATTAAATATGTTTTTAAAGATAGTGTATTTACCTTATTAAATACACTATCTTTAAAAACATATTTAATTTTTCTAGCGTCATGACTACTATGTAAAAACGCGACACAAAAAAAAACAAAATCACGAAATTTTCATAAATTTGGTCATAATTAATTATTGGTTGGTTTTAGCAATATGGTGTATATGCAAAATATGAAGCTTACAGATATGCCTTTAATTTTGTTCAAGAGAGTAATTAGATATATTTAATACTTCTCGAGATATACTTGATTTTGTAAAACTTGAGATCCACCATCTTTGATTGGCCCCCAGTTTTGTTAGGTAGCACTTATAAATGGCAATCTTGCATTTTTGACGTTTTTATAAGCTTACCTAACAGCCGTGAAAAGGAAAATTTGTACCTCCTAATTTTATCCATACCTGTCATACAACGGAAATATTGAAATAGCCCGTATGCCTATTAGCTACCACTTTGAGATGTCTATCATACTTTTTTAACATCCTTATGAATATGTCTAACTACTGTAAAAAGGACACTTGGTAGTTGGTACCCCCAAATTATACCGTTTTCTAATTTCAGACCGACTAGCCCACGGACTATTTAGATATAAGCTAATTATTTCAAAGTTAGGATATGAAGCATTAAAGGCACATACATTTATCATCGTTTAAATGCCCTAATACTTGATTTTATCTTATCGATGGCAACTCAAGCTATGATGACGAGTATTGGTACAGCGTCGGATACTAGTACTCCCACCGTAGTTAAAGCCTTATTCAAAACAAACATCACGATAGCGTCAATTTTGTTACGAAAGTTAGTCATATTAATTATATTGTGTACTTTGTTCAGCAACCTTTGGCAGTGTAGAAAAAGGCATCATATTTAAAGAATGCAGGTGCGTAGGTATTACTGATCGCTAATAGAAAATTAGAATTTGTCGCCATTTTTCATTGCCAAGACCAAGAGTCGTTACAGAAAATTTAACTTCGTGAAGGTAGCGTAGAGTGGGGGATAGAATGAACGAATGCTCGTTTGGTCTAAACGCACCTTAGCTTGCCTTAAAAAAACTAAAACAAATAACATACTTCCACTTTAGGTATAAGCCGTACAAGAGTGTTATTTCAATTGTAACTAATATTATTATTAGCCGATCGGTAATGGTCAAAGCAACGTGACTTCACGGTAATATTACCTTCAAGGTGAACCTACATAGCAACCACACAACGCAAAAAGGGCGTAAGTGCCAGTAACATACGCCTTTCTGGCCTAGGGCGGCAATGGTCGTAAAGTGCAGAAATAAATCTGCAATCTGTTTACTAGCCTACAGTAAGTGACATTGGGGTCGGTCATGTTTTATACCTAATGTTACTTTTATAGGAAAATTTCCTTTATGAGTAAGGGCATAAGGGAAGAATTAGCTTACATTATTTGTAAATAATATAATCGTGACTAAGTGTGAAATTAAATATATTTAATGAAATGTGTTGATATTTGAAACGGCTGTCGTGTTTGGAATATGCCGTTAAAGCTATTCGAGAACGTTCCATATGGACTGAAGCGTTAAATTACGTTTTTCTACCTGGCAACTGAAATACTAGGCCAAGATATTTTATAAAACTTATTGCCTAGCAGATTTTTATGATTATAGTGAAACCTTTTTAAGATTATGTTCTTCTGTTTTCTGCCCAGCTAAGCGAAATAGCGATATCTCAGAAATAGAGGTATTAGGAAATGGAATCGTCAGCTTTAGAATTTAAAGTGCATGTTTGCATTAAATTTTATTTTTAGATATCGCTATTATGCTTAGCAGGACAGTTTTACACAGCGTATTTTTTTAAGTATCATCAAATGTATGTAGGGTAAGTTGTGGATCAATGAAACAACTAAATTTCAAACCATTGTATCTCTGGTGTTTTTGAAGTTACGAGTGAGATATTGTGTTCGAAGATAAACAATTTAGTTGGCTATCGAATCGCATTCTTGGTTTCTACTTATTTTCAATAGTATATGTGTTATGCAACTTTAAACAAAAAATGGGATTTGTTTCATTGTGTCCTCGTGCAGGTATTCAATGAAACACCCGAATTTTTACATTGAAACAGATGTAATAAGTCCAGTGAACTATGAAACAGACATAACCAACATTGGAACTGTGTTATATGTATAAGAACGCTTGCAATGAATACAAAATAAAGGAAAGCAAATAATAACGGTAGGCTGGAGTAGGTTTAGTTTAGTAGGGTTCCAATTTGTTAAATGATTAATAATACCACTGAAAAATATATGAAACCGAAAGACTGTTTCATTGTATACAACCCAAATTTCATTGTAACTTAACAATGTCGTCGATAACTGCGACATATTGCAAAAAAAGTTGTTTTATGTGTCCTCGTAGTATGACTGTAAACCAGGCGAACGCGGGAGGGTCTTGGGCATCTCCACGATATATATCATACACTTTGTGACAACATAAATATCATGTTGTTTTATTGTGTACGTTTGTTTTATTGTTAAACATATTACGTAAACTATTGCCATCAATGAAACATTCAACTTTTTAAACTGTCCTATCTCAGCCAATTTAAAAGTAAAAAATCATATATTTTGCCATAAAATAGACTAATAGTCATCATTCTTTATGGCGTGTAAAATACTGGCCCTAGTTCTGAAAATTGCGTATATATTCTTAAAATGTTTTTGAAAAAAGTGTATTGTTTCAATGTGTACTAATAAATAGTGTTCAGTGAAACACCGTGAGCTGTTTCATTGTAAACAAAAAATATTACGGGTAACCAACATTGAAACAGAGTTACACGAACAGTAGCCAATTAGATTATTATTATATTATGTGGTTGTTCTTAGTAAAACGTACTGATTCTTGGGAAGATTAATTTATTAACGAATTTTTATGACATTGGCACATTCAGCAACCGAAAAATTATGTTTTAATGAAAACAATCACATATTAATACAAAATGTAGGAACATAATGTTTTAAGAGTTATGTTTTATTACCACTATGTCACGCATATAATTTTACGAAATATTTAATATGTAATTTTATAATATAATATTTATATAATATAATTATACCAGTCAACAAAATATATTAAAAATGTACTACTTTGACTCTCTTGTACCACCCGGGTTTAGCCACATAACCAGGTATTCACCAGCAGGAGTTAAAGGGATCATTTTATTGTACTCGTACATATAAAATGTGTCACTCTAGCTACTGGTCAGTGTTTAACCCTAGGTTATACAAGTGGGCCTTAATAGGTTGATAATAAGGTGCTAAACATGAAACACGTTTAAATGAACAGTCTCATAGAATAGTAACCTTTTGCAATTTCATATTCGGTGTACAATAAAACTAAAAAGTACACAACGAAACATGAACCTGTTTCATTGTACATTACATAAAAATGTTTCTTTGTCAGACACCGGGGTATTATTTTAAACTAAATAAAAAACGAGGCCAAAACTTGAACAAATTCTAAAAATATTTAGCTTAAGATAAACTTGTTTATATATACAATACGACAAAAATATAAATACTACCAAACTATTCTCTGTATTCTTGCAAAAAATTACGAAACATAAATAAAAATTGTTACTTTTCCTGGTTCAATTCGCTTTAAAGCATGTAGCGACGTGCTCCTTCTGCGATCGTCGCTCGCACCCTGGGGAGTTGTGGAGGGTCCGAGATATCGCAAAGTTTCATTGTGTCCGTTTGTGTCAATGTTCCACAACTAACCCTACTCGTAAATTATAATATAATACTTCAATTTTAAACAAAAAATGTACAGAATCGGAATATAAGTATATAATTGCCTAACCTCAAATAATATAATATAATTTCATATTTTGTAAAACAACTTAAATTTTTTAGATTTTTTGTTGTATTTTTTAAATAGTAACACAACTATGTGTATAAATTTAAATTTTACCAACGACGGAGGTGGGATTGAACCCACGTCCTCAGCTATCGCGGCTGATTCAGAAACCACTCTGCCACTCCATCTTAGCGGACACCGGTCGAATTTCTTGG
>JALPQI010027812.1:0-12223 GCA_025490895.1 Thaumatotibia leucotreta | reverse complement strand
GCTACGAAATATCTGATTAGAATGCAGGGAGTGCAATCAAATTGTGGTAAATACTCGTAGTATGTTAACTAGTATGTTGCGGCTATATTGACTAATCTTATACCTGAAACCTATATTTTGTAAGTTACTTCAAATTATACACCGCTTTACTAATTTTCGCTTATTTAATCAAAATGGTAAATTATTTTCCGACTTAACTCTTATAATTATTAAAAAAAATAGATATTATAATACCAAATAAAAAATATCGAAGTGATAAGTTTTGCCCCCAAAGTTTCGACCACTAGAATATTTCATTAGTTTGATGAGGTCGACCCGCCCTACTGCCAACATTACGTACAAACTGTGTAGTGACGTCACCTCACTTATTGTGCACCGTGCACGTGCCAAGACCGGTGCAAAGTCAGGGTCACTGCTAAATGTACTACCGACGTATTCCGCGCGCGAGTAAAAACTAAAAAATGTTAAACAAACCTAAAAACTTGCATTATTCTATAATCACGCACTTTCAGAACACAATCTCGGATTGATCACCAACTCAAAACCTCAACCCAAACCTTGCGTTCACGTACATTTTTGGTTAAAATTACTGATATTTATTAGTACCTATTCGGGCCAATCAACTTTTCGATCGACACTATTTTGTCCCGTAACGCAGGTGACAATTTCATTAAGGCCCCACACAAGTCGTTTGTTAGTCGTATACCTCGAAATCACAAAATTCTTGTAGCTTTTCACCTATTCGCGTTTCGCCGCGATAGCGTATTTTTTTGTAGCATGAAATATCGGTGGCATATTTTGTTACTCGCATATATTTTTAATAGATTTTTACAATAGTAGCAAAATTTGATGTAGCATGTATTATCAATAGCCTATTTAGTTAGCCGCATTTATTTTCAATAGATGTTTGCAACAGTAGCAAATTAATACAATAATACTAATGACATTCAATAATAAATGGACGCACAGAGCCAAACAAAAAAAACCAAGAAAAGTGGCACTAAAAGTCATTTCTATCATGTTTCAGTTGAAGCTAATAACGCTCACTTACAATAAACTATAATAAAAAAAACTCAAAGAATAAAAAACTTTGTGAAGTGAGCAATAAGTGTCAAATTTGCGAACAACACCGCAAAATAGTAGAAACTTTTTATGTTTAAGGAATAATTGATGCTATACCGTAAGATGACCAAATGTCAACTGTCAGAACTGAATAGCGGAGCAAAAGGACCGCAATATTTACTTCTGCAGCCCATTTTTTGGGGCCATTTTTTTGAGCTGTTTGGGGATCCACTTATATATTCTAAATCAATGAATAAATAATACAGAAATGTTCCCTCCGTGTGAACTTGATTCATTCAAAATTGCCCCGCTGACTAAAGTGTATCCAGGTTCAGCTTCCATCATCGCGAAATGCATAATATATATACCAAACTAAACTACAGACGAATAGGAAGGAAATATCGCGATATCATCATCATCATCATGTCAGCCAAAAGACGTCCACTGCTGAATATAGGCCCCCCCAAAGATGGCCACAATGACCGGTCCTGCGCGACCCGCATCCAGCGGACTCCTGCGACCTTCATCAGGTCACCAGTCCACACTGCGCCTTCCGATACGTTGCCGCCACTCGAGAATCTTTCCGCTCCAACGGCCATCGGTTCTACGCCGCCAACTGCCACTTAAGTTTCGCGATCCGGAGACCTATATCTTTTACTTTGGTTCTGCGCGATATGTAATAACGCGTTACAAGCAAATATCTATTGAGGTGAAAAGCGATTACAATGAAAAAAGGCAAGAAAGTAAATATGCTAAGAAATTTATACACCATTGTAATTGGCTACCAGAAATAAAACTACTAGAAAAAAAACTGTTAAGAAATTTTGAGATCGCGGCGAAACGCGAAAATGTGAAATGCTACAAGGATTTTATGATTTCGAGGTATACGACTAACAAACGACACAAGTTCACATCGATACCTTTAGGTTCCAACGGTTTTTCGCAGTAAATATGTGTAGGTATATATTAATTGACGTACGTATAAGTTCATGAAAAGTAATGAGACAGGAAATATGTCGGTGTAAAAGTTTATTGGCCCATTCATGTAAAAATACGTTTCCGTGAAAAGCCGAAGGAAAAACATTTTTTACTGCATCTGTACGAGAGATGTCAAATTGAGATCAATGTGTCAAGCTCTAACTATTGCACCGAATAATCACCAAATTAAAAATGTTTAAAACCTATTTCTGCAAGATTCTATCCCAGACTTGTTGCCAACTTCTTTTTTTAAGTCTGGTAAAAATTACGATTCTGCTAACGATTGGTGTCGATTCGTTGCACACAATGAGGATGCCCAACGAACGACCAACAACCATTTTTAAATGGTAATTTGCCTAAAAAAACGATTAGCGCATTTTTGCGAGAAGAAAATTCAGTTTCTATACAAAGTAGTTTTTGTTTCATTCTTTCTGTCATATGCCGTGTGGTGACGGCAGTAAGAATACATTTGTCACCACCCCAACTCTTCCCGTTCGTAAAAGTCGACTAAGGGATAGAAGTGTCACTGACCATTCTTTAATTTGATTGGTGATGGGCAGCAGCATCATCATAGTGGACACATTACTGCGATCGCCAATCCGCTTGCCTAGCGTGGTGATTTACTTTCTAATGCGTGTAAGTATATACTGTATGTGCATAGTTAATAGGAGAGGCCTACGTCCAGCAGTGAACTGAGACAGGCTGATGAGGTTTCTGTCATGTTTCATACTCCGTTTGTTCTCAGAGTCACGAATTATATTGACTCGAATAGAAGAAAAAAAGGCGTATGTATTTTAGCATTTTTGCGCAAAATGTAATAAGCGTATTTTATGGTAAATTAGACAAAACAATTGTTGTGTGAATAAGGATAAAACAATGGAAATCTTTTGTGGCGTACATTTGTCTACCTGTTTTAATTTGAGGAAAAACAGCCGCGGAAATGCTACATTTGCGTACGTTTACAGCATAAATGAATATGTCTGTACCTAAAGGTAGGACAGTCCAATAAAAAAAACCGTCTTTGATTTAAAAAGCAATAGAAAGGGAATTAAATTAGGAAAATTTGATAACCCAAAATCCAATACGGTAATTTTAACAATTTAAAATTTTATAATGATATTGATTGTATATTTTGAAAGTTGAACGCATGAACGCATGTTGTAATTAGGGCTGCCAACTGTCCCGCTATATGCGGGACGTCCCGTTTCTGGGGCCCTAAAGTATGCGTCCCGCAAAGGGTTCACGCGGGACGCCGATTGTCCCGCTTTTCAGGGAATACTAAACTGGGAATACTAAAATAAAAATATGAATACGTTAATGAGAGCAATTTAACATTGCGTCATATTAATTTGAATGTACTGAACGTGTATAACTGCCAAAATATGAATAATTGCGATGGGTGCAATAGTTGCATCAAAATTGAACCGATCTGAAATTAAGCATTGTTTTATATAACATTTCTTATAAATGTTTCCCAAGTTGTCTAATTTTGTGTTTTTAGGGTACCCCAAAAGGAAAAAATCCTAATCCTATTTGCTCTACTACTGGACCTATTGAGGTGAAAATTGGCACACATAATATATGTAAATTGGTGACCCAACGATGGACGTGGAACGTAAATTAATCAATTTTAAATGTGACGACTACTCAAGGAAACTCTTAACTAAAAAACGTTTCGTAAACTGCATCATCCAAACGGAGTGACGATATCTAATTTTTTTTTTTATTATTGTATGCTAAGCATTAAAGTTATTCAAAAAAATAGGCGCAAATGACCACCCCCATTCTTCGAAACTATAAGGCTTAATATTTGGCAATAAATACAGAAGATAGTTCCTTACGAATAGTGGTTTACAGGAAAACTCATAAGAAGTCTGTCGTATTTTTTAATGTTTGTTGCTACTGAACTCTTTGTGCACGAGTCCGACTCGCAATTGGCCGGTTTTTATAATTTCCTCATGAATTCCATACACTTTCTCATGCGTCCCGCATTTTGTAGCCAAGTCCCGCAATTTATTCGCAAATGTACCGCATATTTGTGAATTTTGGTTGGCAGCCCTAGTTGTAATACAGTCACTATCAAAATAATTAATATATTGAAGGAGAAACGGTGTTCAAAATATCTTCTTTCACTCTTCAGACAATAGGTACGCCTTTGGAATGGCCTTCCTCTCTATATAAGGAAAGCTCAGAGTAAACTCTCCTTCAAGCACATGCTTCGCAAGCATCTGTTGTCAAAGTTGCGTGACTGATAATCTTCTTGGTATTTCATTGTGGGTACACTTGTATGTATGTATATGTATGTGTATGGTATAAAGTATATGTGTAAGTCTATTAAGTATCTGAATTATTAGACTGCAATAGTTGTGACTTCATTTTACGATTTTCTAGCTTGCACCTATCAAACCTCTCTTTTTGGCCCAGTGGTTGACTGGTAGAGAATGCCTTAAGGCATTAAGTCCGCCATTTGTACTTTCATTTTGTGCAGTAAAGTTTAAATAAATAAATAAAAATATCTGTAGTCCTACCATGAGCCGTCGCGTCGCTACGTTATTAACGCGCGTTTACAGCTCATGATACGGCTACAGCTCAGCAGTGTTATTCACTAAGGAAACCGCCTTGCTAACAGCGCTGTGTCAGCGCTGCGGCAGCGTCGAGCCTAAAAATGGTATTCACTAAAGGTGCGTTTAAACCAAATGAGAATTCGCTGTTCTAGCGCCCGTTCTACGAAATCAACCAATCACGTTTTGTGTACCGATCGAATTTCGTAGAGTGGGAGGTTAGAACAGCGAATGCTCTTTTAGTTTAACCGCACCTTAATGCACTTTAAACGACACTAGCGCTCGGCGACGAATGCGGCGTGAGCTGGAACTACACTGCGTCGAGAGTTGCCGCCTACAGTTCGACGACGAGCTGTTCTACGTTATTGAATACCGTTTTTCGCAGCGCTGCGCTCTACGTCGAAGTGAAGGCTGTCTCGTCGTCGAGCTCGTTGACGAACGCAGCGTCGAATGTGCGAATAAGAGAATACTCCAATCAAGTCTTCCTTAGAGTGACAGAGAAATATATTTACGATGTTACGGTTACCATGACGTACTAATGCGATTCAGTTTAGGTTCAGGGAAAAGGACAGTGATATACGACTCGTATAGCCTTGTCCCGTTCTCTCGACCTAAACTGAACATTAGTACGTCATGGTAACCCCCCAGATATCTCACCTTTATAACTTGCTAAGCGATTGCGTAGACAAATAAGCCAAGTAATAAAGATTACTGCGGCTAGTTGGGAGAATACTAAGTGCCACATTATTTGTAGGGCTATTAAACGTAATGACAGACACACAGACAGTGTTTATGTACAAAAGAGCTGTTCTTATGGGCTCTGAAATGTATTTAAGTGGGAAAAGGGCTAAGAACCCTGTATCTATAGTGTTCGAAATGTCAGTCTTACTTGTTGAAAATAGAATTACAATTTCAAGTGCCGCATGTGGTGAATATAATCGCCAATGCCTGCTACGGATTTCGACGAATCACGTTTCGTGTAACGAACGAATTTCGTAGAGTGGGGGATAGAATGAGCATTCGCTAGTTTGGTCTAAATCCACCTTAAGGGTTTTTTGGTAGGTATATTTATTTTTACGTCCTTGTTGTCTTTAGGAATAGCTAAAGTGAAATTAGCGGTTGCTTGTTTTAGATAAACCATTTTCCTGTAACAAGCTGTAGTCGTTAGTAAAGCAATTTTCCCCTCACTAGCTCGTAAAGCGCTCGTTTATCCTTTAATACGAGCGGGTAAAAACGCTTTTTACACACTTGTGAATAAAGTAATTTGACATTTCTCTAATTCCTATAGCCCCCTACTGCCTAGTATAAGTGGATCTGTATGACCGTAGTAAACATGCGCAATCGGAGCTCACATGTTAAATTGGTCGTTTCTCATGTGACTTTGTAAGCCATTGGCAATATTTAAATTCCATAAGTAACTCTATTCTACGATACGTTTCGACATTGAGTTTTCAATAGTTTCTTAAAGTTAATTTACATTTGGATGAGATTTGTAATCATATTTCCTCGCGATAGTGAGGGGAAAAAAGTTGTATTACACTTGGCGGCAAAGTTTGTTCAACTCTCGTGCCTTGAGACCTTCGCAATGCTCAAGATTCCAGTTTTTGAACCACTCGCTACGCTCGTGGCTCAATTTTGGAATCTTTCGCTAGCTCAGGTCTCAATATTGGCACGACAGTTAAACAACAACTTTGCCCCCTTGTATAATAAATAACTATTTCCTGTTATCTGTTATGTATTTATTTATCGAAATGTTTTTTTTTTTTTATTACATGAAAAGCGTTACAAAGTATAAGATTAAGGTGACGTTAAACCCTGTTCGGGTTTGTATCGTACACATGTTACGACAGTTACGAGGGTTTACAAATATCAAGGTGTCCAGAGACACTCAGATACTAAAGATAGCCGTGTAATCCGTGAATGATTTTTTTTTATGTCGATACAACATAGAATATTCATTTCAAAAAGATGGGCAAAGAATGTATGGATTTATTTATGTTTTGACTGATACAGACAGCTAACAGTGGGTACCTATCTTTTCAATTCAGAAAACAATAGCCAAACTTTACAATGATTTACATACAAGTAGTATTAACTTGTCATTTCAGTAGCATTTTAATGATTTGCAGCAAAGGCAACGTAATAATAATGACAAATGAATACCCACATAAAATCAGTTCATTCGACAAATTAAATAATTGCAATTCAATAGTGAATATTTAAATTACTTAATCTTTTTTGGAAAATTACCATCACTGTCGATAAGATCGCCGACTATCGTAGTTATCTTCGGGTGGATCGATAAAGCGCGTTTTCGGGACGACACGTGCGAGGCGCCCGCGCATGCTCGGTGCGACACGTATCAAAGTCATATACTATATTATGATTGCATAGGTACTCTATGCAATGATGCATTCCACGAAGAAGTCCACCGATGTCCCGTACACGGTTTTTCTCAAAATTATGGGTTTATCAAAGTTCTCTTTCGTGACCAGGGAAGTCAAAAATTGCTCAAAAAATATATACCTACTAACTATTAACTCCGTAGAAAACTCGAAGTGTCTTTTCAAAAGGGCTTACTTCCAGTTGTAACTTTATTTGGGAAATTGAGAAAAACATAAGTCCACGGTTTTCATTTCGATATTCTTTCTGTGTTTTTGATATAGTACTTAAGTGAGTTGATATAAATGTTATGCCACTAAATATATTGCTTTATCAACTTAATTATTAAGTTAATATACTAAAAGAACCGCATTTACTAGACATGCACTAAAAGATCGAATTTCGTAGAGTGGGGGGTTAGAACAGCGAACGCTCCTTTGGTCTGAATGCACCTTTACCCATGCAAAATCTAAATTTGAATTTAGACCAAACGAGCATTCGCTCATTCTATCCCCCACTCTACGAAATTCGTTCGTTACACAAAACATGATTATCATGCTAAGAGATCCCTTAAACTAGGTTATCGTATTTTTAATTGAATCATGTTTTAAACGATATTAAAATGTCCTTGGCCTCTCTAGCTGCGATCGATACTGCATTTATCATAGGTATATTATTATCGTCCCTGACACTGAACTACTATGACCTACCTACGACTGTTGAATAAATTCAAAACATGTTTTATTGTTTACCTATTAACTACTTTCACAATAAAATCGATTTATGCGCTTGTAACTTATTTCAATAAATCAAAACTTTTGAGATCGATAAGAATGAGGAATTAAATGAACGCACCATGAAAAATACCTGGTTCGCGTTTTATAAAGTTACAATTTACAATTTCGCTCTTTGCCTCTGTAATGCATATTGGCTAGAAAGAGAGGCAAACAGCGAAATTGTAAATTGTAACTTTATGAAACGCGACCCTGTATGGCGTCGATAACGTATCTTTTGATGGCACAACGTATTTGCCCTAATATTCGAAGATATCTTTACTGTATATCGCGAACGAATGTGAAACACTTATATGGGCCAAGTAAAACAACAGTAGGTAAATTGTATTTTGGAAGCGCAAAGAAAAACTATTTACTTACTTCTTTCTTTTAGATTTCAATAACATAAAATAGTACATTACGCTACAAGTGCGAAAAAAATGAAGGTCGAAACGAGTGGAGATAAATTAAAACCACCGAAGAAGGGAGTGCCTTAAATCGACACGAGTTACAAATTTCGTTTTCGCACATGTATCGTATGACGTTTTTCAGTACATATGGCTCTCCGAAGATTCACATCACGACTCTCGGGAGCTATCGAGTAACTTGCAAAAGTTGAACTTGGTTAAAAAATATCGACTATTATTTACCAAAACTCGCAATTATAATTGCTCTGTTTATAACAGTGTCCAGTGTTGCGGACATATTGTTTATCAATTAACCACTCGACTACTGTAATGTGAAGCGAGCTATTAACATGCACTCGTGTGAGCTCTACTCCAGATATATGTATACATAAAACGCCCTTATTCCAATAGAATAAAGAGCAAGCGTGTCCATTAATCATTGGTAAAAGACATACGTGTGCAAGTAACATCGTATCGCCATATCTCCACGTTTTTTTCCAATGTAGGTAGAACGTTTGATTTCACATTCAGTCAAAGTAATAAATATATAAGTATTCATATTTAAAGAAACTACAACAGTATTATTTGCCGTGTGGCGACGGCAGTAGGAATACATTTGTCACCACCCCAACTCCTCCTGCGGGTGTCGTAAGAGTCGACTAAGGGATTAAAGTGTCGCTGACCATTCTACAAGGTTGATGATGGGCAGCAGCGTCATCATAATGGACACATTTCTGCGATCGCCAATCCGCTTGCCCAGCGTGGCGATTATGGGCATTTACCTCCTAATGCGTCTATACGCATAGTTAATAGGAGAGGCCTACGTCCAGCAGTGGACTAATATAGGCTGATGATGATGATCATGATTACAACAGTATTATAGATTTGGCGTACTACGTACTTTTACGTTCGTAGGCAAATAGTATCATCTAAAAAATACACCTGTATGTATCCTAAAATTGTAAATGAAAACCGCAATAAAAACGAATCAACAGCACAAGTAACAAAACCATTAAACTAAAAATATCTCCCGAGTAAATAGTACACAATAAACACGATATGCCATAAGATATAGTCCATATATGTCTGCACAAACGCTGCTTCAATTGTGAGTCGTCACCCGGTCAGTGTTGCCGCGAACCTCAGGAAAATAGGCCGCCCACTGGCAGCCGTTGCCTGAGAAAATAAAAAATAAAAATCGAAAGTTTACTTTTTAAATAGTTCGATTCGATTTTGTTTGAATTGTAAACTGCGGTTATTTGGCTGGATTTAAAGTTCGAGCGGTTTTGCAATTGTTTTTTTGATAAATTGGTGAGTGTTTTATTTCGTATTTTTTATAAGATTACTTACTTACATTATTAGAAATATTTTTAGGCATAAAATAAACCTGACTGAAAACAATGTACAAAATTACTTCGTTAGTAGAAAAATTGGATGTGACATATTCGCTACATGGTGTTTAGATATTTTGGTAATTTTACATTGTTTCCTTAAATCTCGTTATCAAAATATACATTTAAATTTTTATGAATTGTCTTATAAGATTAGCGGGCAAATCTAAGGATTAAACGTGTAATCTATTACGTTTTAAACATTTCTACGGCATTAGCGAAGGATTTCTAGATAAAAGTTGATAACACCATAAACCCCCTATACAAATTAATCTCAGAATTCGTTTACATATTTCTTGTTTAACCTTACATATTTTAATATTTAAAAATCTACCTACCTACATTCCTTGCGCAAACAAAAATAAATAAACTAAGGAATATGTCACGCAAGGCTTCATTAAAATTAGTTTAGCAATTTTCTTTTCGTTGGCATTATTTAATGTGCTTTAAAATTTTTGTCCGTCATGTCATATCTCATTCATATTTTAGCCTTCATTTTAGCCCATCTTTTGAAAAACAGATTTACCCGCAAAGATAATGATGGCGTATCTAGGAACAGCAAACTCGCTTTCCAAATTTAACATATCAGAATGAATGAATGTTTATGTCAAGACACGCTAGTCATAATGATACTTACCAGAATGACCAAGTATATCAACCACCAAGTACCTACATCATTTTTCTACAAGTTTTTATTTGTTTCATCCAGTTGAAAGTTTTGTAGTAACAAAAATAAAAAACATATAATTTTTTTTTAATAAGTCGAAAAGTATCATACAGCCAAATTGAGAACCTTTTTTTGAAGTCGTTGAAAAGTACGGTCGGTGATATAAACTTGAAGAAATGTAATTTCAAACAAAAGTTATATTTTTTGAGGACTTGGAATTGGAACGTGGAATTTCGTGTAAATAAGTATGAAAACATTTTTTTTATGGGTCTTTATTTTCAAAACTCTACAATTATATACCTACTTATATATATATATACCTATATATATGTATATGTACTATACCGAGGATGTTAGCAATTGTATTGCGATACAGTTTCTTTCTAGTAACAACAGTAGTGGGTGAAAAATAGTAAACACTAAACATTAAATTTAATGTGGTGTGACAAAACAATGGATGCAAAATCATTGTTATTGATTTCAACGACTCAATCAATAATGCGAGGATGTTATTGGAGGCCCGTTATTTACAGACTTCCATAAATGGGTATCTGTTTTGATATCACGGGCATAACAATAATATATTTATTTGAGGAGTCTTCACACTCGACTAAATGACGATGCTACCTAATAATTATACATTTAAAAATATGTATCTAATACATTATTTCCTTAATGAAGTTACCTACTTTATAAGGTGCCTCCTCTTTGCTTAGTATAAATTTGTCTATTTGTTGAAAAACTTATAGGTACCTATTACTATATTTATTTACAAAACTACCCAAGAACAAGAGTATGTATTTATAGCTTTTTGTACTGTAAATAACTGATACACATACATGTATTATCACAATTATTACCAGACTACTATTGGCCGTGTGTAGACCGCTTAACATCGGCGGTGTCATTGATCTCTTTATTGCGATTCTTTCCCTACATATCGCATATGTATGACGATCGGAAAAACTGCATGCTGCATTATTAAGCTACCGAATGCAGAAGGAATTTCGGTGCAACCGGACATGAGTAAGAAGCAGTGGATTCCGAACCTTGGGTGCTAGGTGCTAGGGTTGTGCAACGCAACGAAATAAAATTAAACTAAAAATTTAAAATAAATATAATGGGACGACATCTTACCCAAATCAGCCTAGACCCCACGGTTATGGTATATGATGTTGTGGATATTTAAACGATAGGTATATAAGTATTATAGATAGATAAATTATATTATATTTCAGTAGATAAATAACACCTAAGTAACGGTATTATTTAAGCACTTAATTAAGAGACTGCCGCTCCCACAGTCAAACAGTTGCAACAGTTTTGTGGGAGGACAATGTAAAAATTGTGATTTAAATCGTGTCTAAAAATCCAATAAATGATAATAATAAAAATATACTTAAATAAGTAATAAATTACCATGATAAAGAAATATTTTCGTGATTAATAGATCATGCCCTCGCCAGGATTCGAACCGGGAACCAGCTCAGCCTGGTTCAATACCGACTGAATTACAAGTGCCGTGAAAATTCGGTTTTAGGTCTTATTGTACCGGCAAAATATAGATATTAAATAAAGATTAGAAGTTAATTTTACCAAAAAAATTATAAGTACCGATATAGTTACAATTAATATTGTCTCTGAGTAATATGGGTCCATATTGGCACTTATACAATTTTTTCTTCGAATATTTTTACTAATACCGTTTTTTACTCATAATCATCATTACTCCGAAAATTTTTTCTCATACTTTTTTTCTTACTAAAAATTATACTTCTACCTACAATGTTCATAACGATTATTATTTCGAAATTTTATCCTCCTAAAGTCGTCAAGTAGATTAATCTATACTCATAAAGTTATTTGAAATAAATTGTTTATTTATAAACATTTTCCCATTAGGTTCACTCTGTTGTGGTATAATATAATTCTTTTATGAATAACGTAAACTATGTAGTCATAATCGGCTTTGTGCAGAAACTGTTGTGACATACTCAACTTC